>VYZS01078444.1:0-26996 GCA_013400695.1 Neodrepanis coruscans | reverse complement strand
AAGTAGGTCAAATTTTGAGCATGTTTCTTTCCTGTTGACATCTTCTGTTACTTCTTTCAAGACACATTAATCAGTGGGTTTGCATTTTTATGCTGTGATAAACTAATGGCTGCCAGTGCAATGAGCTCATCCACGAGTGCAACCATGGGGAAAAATGCTAAAGTTTAAATCCTGGCTCAAATGTGTACTGAGGAATATTATGTTGGTATCCAGTCATACTAATTAGGTTATCACTGTGTTCAAAGCAAAAGCAGAAATATTTAAGTGCTCTGGGGAATGGAAAGTGAGAATGTGGAATATTTTCTTACATGGCTTGATCTGTCATCACTTTATGGACTTTGTAGATTGAGTGATGCTGAATTTCTTAAACATTTCTTTAAAGTGTAAGTTTGAAATGAGAGAACATTTGAAAAGGAAGGAATCATTTCAGCTCATGGTTAGAAATTGCTTTCATGAAATCTGCCTCAGAAAGATCATGAAAATTCACTTCTGCAGGTGGAGTTCAGGCACTGTGTTCCTAGAAAGATGAACTGTGCTGAACTCTGAGATAAGAACTGCAGGAACACCACCAGGGCTGGTTTGATGAGAGCCCAGTTCCACTGGGAGGTGTTGCTGTGGGAGGTGAAAGCAGCTGAACACTCTCATGGTGGTCCCTTCACATGTCTCCAGTCTCCTTTTTTGTGTAATGTGGAGTTTCTCCTGACAAATGGGACCATGGCACTTAAGACAGAAGTATAGGAAGATGGTACATGGAGAGCTCATTAATCATCACAACCTCACTGGAGTAGAGACACCGTGAGGAATTAAGGGAAGGACAAGCCATTAGTTCAGCCTGACTTTGGAGCTGTAATTGGAGAAAACAGTTTGCATAAAAAAGGTGTCCAGCCACAGAGATTGGCCTGGAGTGGAAGTCACAGAGGGAAAACTGGTTTGAGAGCTGAACCCTTGGCCTGTGTCATGCTCAGGGCACACAAAATCTGTAGTAAATTTATCTCCCAAGGTCAGTGACTCCTCCCTGACTGAGCAGCCTCATCCTGCAGCCAGCCTGGGGAATACCCAGTGCCAGACAGCAACTGTTCTCTTTGCCCAGTTTCCAGTCACCACAACTTTGGAGTGAGACATTAGTGAGAATGTTCATAACTTTGTCAAGCTTTAGATTAGAAGAAAAAATGGCCTTTGTAGAAAAAGTGTTGGAAAAGCATATTTTTAGTGCCTTCTGCTCTGTCTGTAGTATGGAAATACCAGTTCAGAGAAATCACTTGAAGATGCTGAATAGTAATTAGTGGTTCTGTTTCCCTTATGAAGTATTTTGTGGTTGCATATTTTATCAGTGAGATTTGCATATTTTATCAGTGAGCTCATATGTAGACTCCACATTTTTACCCTGTTTTGCTTTATTGCAGTTACACATCTGAACTTTTCTATGAAGGCAAATTGATGGCAAGTGGAAAACAGCCAGCACACAAAGACTTCTACCCTTTGACTTTCTTCACAGCACGTGGAGAAGATGTGCAAGAAAAAAATAGTACAGCTTTTTACAACAATGCAGAGGTACCTCTTCTTTGCCTTTAGCCTTGTTTGTTTTCTTAAAGCTCCACTCCCCCCAAATTTACTGGTTTATGCTGAGTGTGGGTGGAAGGCATAAATTGTCCTCTCCTAGGAGAGGGAACATGGAGTTTGCTAAACATGAGCTAGTGAAAATTGCAGTGGTAGTAAACATTTCCACTAATTTCTTTTTTTTCTTTGCAAATTGTAAGCTGCATATTGTTCTCTTGGGCTCATTCTTCAGGATGTCTTTCCTGATAATTTGTGTGACATTCTGATAGATGTATCTTAGCAACTGAGAGTAACTGCAATTTGAAGTAAAACTTAGATTTCTTTGACTGTTGTAGAAATGTTCCCACTCAGATAAGACTCCTCTGGAGTAACATTTCAGATGTGCTTTAATATGTTTAGGATCAGTGTCTTAACTGATCATGTGCAGATGAGACTGTTTTAGGTGAGAACTTACTCTCAGTGTGTTTGTTTCACAAGAGATTTATTTGTATTCTTCAAAAATTACTTTCTATCTTATTCCTTCCTTTTTATTGAAAAAAAAACAACCCAACAACCCAAATCCACAAACTCAAACAACAAACACAGGCAGCAGGACCCACCTCCCACCCTGATGGGGGGCATCTTTTTCCTGTGACCTCCAGTCAGGGGAGGGAGAAAAAATCATAGAAACATCACTGATTTTCTTCAAGTTAAAAGGAATTTTAACTGATTAGGCTGCAGTTTACAGCAGTGCTTGTTATGAAGCACTGCAGAGCTGTCTGTGTTTCCCCTTGTTGATCATGGTGTGGCTCATCTGATGCCCAATTTTCAACCCCTTTGTTGTTGTTTTGATGCACTTGTTAACATTCTTTGATGTATTAAAATATCCACTTAAACGTGAAGCTTCAGTGACTTCTGGACACATCCCTGGAAAAAAGACTGAAGGCACCTAAGTACTTCCATTAATCTACTTGGGTTACTTTGCCATATAAAAAAAAGTTGTAAAAGATCTAAAAATATCTTCAGTGACCAAGTAACTGTCTGAAAACTGTGAGTCATTAATAGCCACAGGCAGGAGTGAAGGACAAAGGCTGCTTGAACACCAAGAGGAAAATTGGAGGAGGAGGGAGATTTTTTTCTGTTTGACCCTTAATAGATGTTTGCATTGAGGCAATTAATGCTTCATTGGTGCCTGTATTAAGAATTAATCTGGAAAATACATGTTCCCTCTTTGCTCTTAATTCTAAAACTTCCCTGTGTGATGTTAAAGCTTCTGGGTATGTATTTAGAATTATGCTTTCAGAGGAGCTTGCCAAAATACCTACAGAAGATCATTATTTTTGTGCTGTGGTTTTTATAGATATCAAAGGTTATCCTAATATCCTTTGTAAGTAGGACTGGCTTTTAAATACAATTTATCTTGCAGAAAGTTATATTCAGGACTTTCTCAAAGGCATTATATATTTTCACTGCTCTCTGAAATTACCCTGAATAAACTATTTGTGACTTTTTAAGGATTACCAGTTTGTTTTTTGCTGGAAGAGTCTGAGCTTGCATTTGTGATGCTGTAGGAAAACCACATCATCAATTATTGTGCTTTAAATAGCTGGGGAAGTATTTATTCAGTGACATATTGAATGTAAATGTTCCAGACTAAAAAGGAAACCACAAACCTTCTATAAAGTTACTCAGAAATGTCTCTGTAGTTCAGTCCCTCTCTTTGGTGTGTTGAAATGAGCTGCCATGGCAGGAGGTTACTTTGAGCCTGTCTCCTCACAGGAGGAGGTTTTCAGGTTTTATTACACATTAGTCTTCTCAGGTAGCACATTTCAAAGTCTCTCATGGAGATGATCTGGCAGGTGATGAATAATTTGGAATTCCCAGTGATATCCCTTGGAGTGGGAAGTGATTGTGCTCTGGTGTATGGGCTGACTTTGTAGAGTTATCAGACTCTGAGCTGGCATATATAAAATCCAGAAGAAAAAGGAGATAATCTATTTAGGCAGTGTATTTACTTATGGAAATTACAGCAAGTATGGCAAGAAAGCACCTTCTGTACATGACATTTTCATAAGAATGAAAATGAAGATTACTACAATAATTTCCAGGTTTGTACTTCAAAGGTGACATTTTTGTGGGAAAACTTAATTCAAGATAAAAAAAAAGGCACTGTACAGTCAATACATTGTTCTCATACGTGATATTTAGAATTCAGTAGTATTATTGCTTGTGCAATGCTGTGTCATGTAAGTGTTTCAGAGCCTTAACATTCCAATTCTTTTCCCTGTATCAAAGGATGCTCTGGATGCAGTGGAGCATCCTTGTGAGCTTTCACTTGTGTTTGCAGGTGTTTGAGGTGGTGGAGAGAGTGGAGGAGCTCAGGAGGAAGTGGCCCGTGGCTTGGGGCAAGTTGGACGATGGCAGCATCGGGGTGGTGACACCCTACGCCGACCAAGTGTTCAGGATTCGGGCGGAGCTGCGGAAGAAAAGGCTCTCAGATGTCAGTGTGGAGAGAGTGCTCAATGTTCAGGGTGAGTGACACGGCTGGGGAAGTGAAAAATGGGCTGCTGGACTTGGGTGAGATTTAATAAAACCATCCGAAATAACTGCTTATCCCAGCACTGGCTGCCACAGCAAGAAACTCAGGGGGTCTGAGCTTTCTCTCTCCTCAAAATCAAGTTCAAGCTTGCTTAAAAAATGAATGGAGTGAAAACTGAAGGGGAAAACAGAGGTCCAAATAATGGAGCAAAGCTTGAGCCTCAAAATGTTTCACTGATTTTTTTTTTGCATCTGTGGAATAAATTTTAAAAAGGAGTCCAGAAATTCAGGTGTTTCTTCCTGAATTTTGTGTAGGCATAGCCTGTTGCTAGGTTGCACTTTTAGTCACTAATAAACAAAGGCAGAGAATAAACTGAGTGACAGGGAGTGGTGGGCTCTGTTTTTTCATGGTAGATATTCCTATATTCGAAAAATTTTAAAATACAGATCAAGAATGTCCAGAACTTTTGTTTAAGGTAGAATAAATAAATTCAGGATTTGTTATTGTCTGGGTGGCAACGCTGTAAAGATAATTAACATTTCAGAAAGTTCTGGAGTGATGAATAGCGAGGTGAAAAGTTTTTCAAAGAGGAAATATTCTTGTAATAGAATATGCTATTTATAGTGCATCTTTTAAAATTTTTAAATCTTATTATTCTTGCATAAAGTCCTTTATGTGAAGGAGTATCTGGGTGTGAAATCTGGCTGGCAATTGCAGTGGTCTGGTGGCAACAATCCTCTCAGACGTTTGTTTTTTTGTTGCATTTCAGGAAAACAGTTCCGAGTTTTGTTTCTCAGCACAGTGAGGACACGGCACACCTGCAAACACAAGCAAACACCAATTAAAAGGAAAGAGCAGTTACTGGAGGATTCCACAGAAGACTTGGATTATGGTTTTCTGTCCAATTACAAACTTCTCAACACTGCCATTACAAGAGCACAGTCCTTGGTAGCTGTGGTGGGAGATCCTATTGCTTTGTGTTCCATTGGCAGATGCAGGTACTTTATGTATGTTCCTTGGTTAGTCAGGGCTAAGGACACTAGAAAAGGTGTTTGTCTGTGGCTGATGGATTTAGTAAAATGCTGAATGTCACCATGTGTAACAACCAACAGAGAAAAAGTGGGAGATACCTACACCTGGCCTAGGAGAAACTTGTATTTATAGTTGCTCGAATTTTCACTTGCCATTGACAGGTAAAGATGCTTCATTTTACTTTCTAGTTGGACTTTCTTTGTGTACCTCTCACAATTTTATACATAAATAAAAGCAACACATAATTTACAGTTAAAAAATTGTGTTGTAATGTGGTATTTTCAAGCTGAGTATTAGTCAGTGATAGGATGATAGAAAACATGAAAAACATTATTTATTGTTTTGATCTCCATGACACGAGGAAAAACCTTAGTTTGAGTGAATTTATTCTTTATAGGCCTAAATGAAGAAATGTGCAAAATGCTGAGATATGTAAACACTGATGTTAAGGATACCAAGCTCTTGTTCTTCAAAGGTTTTTTTTTTTTCCTATGGAAGAGCAGAAATTTGGAGATGATCAGAGATAAACCCTGCAGCTTATTTCTCCAAGAGAGGAAACACTGCACTGACTACATTATTAAAATAAAGCTAAAAATACGTGTTAGGCAGTTGTTACATCTCTGTTGTGTTCTACTTTCCTGAGCACTGTTCTACTCTATTGAAAAGGGAGGTGGTTTTCAAAGATTAGGATTGAAAAAGCCAAATGGAACCCACACCTTTGTTTACTTCATTTATGACTGGATTTCACCAGTTTTTCCTTCACCTGGTTGGGTTTTTTAAGAGATGAGCTGCTTTATGTAATGAACTGATGAGAAAGGCTCCTGTCCTTCTAAATACCTGAAATGGGGTGTGCAAAAACTTCATAAAATAAAAATATAGGCTGTTATCATGGTAAATAAATTGCAGTCTTGGCAGTTAAGCAGTGAGTTTGCATTTTGAAGACTGGCATCTGTTTATATATGTATAGCTGTTCCAAATTATAAAACAAAGAGGTAATTAAGAAACAAGGAGCACTGAAACTTTATTAAGATGTAACTCGAGCTTTCCCTTTAATTCACCATTGTCTTGTTTCACTGAATAATTGAACATTCACTCTTTGAAAATAGTGCTGGAGGGGCTCAGGCAGAATGCTGGGAAGATGGTTCTTTTTTAGTACAACAGGGGTATAGAATGAAAGAAGTGACATTTCTGTAGGAAAAACAGACCTCAAAAAAAGTTTAGAGTGTACTTGAATTTTATAAATATTCTAATACCTGTCAGAATGAGTCAAGACTGTAATGATAGTTGTAGAGAGCTTTGTGAAGTGTGCCCAGGGTGATCACTACATTTCTCTGTGCTCCAACTGGACCAGACAGGGCTGTTTTGGCAGACACCCCCTTTAAACTCTGAGCACACGAGGACAGAGACAGCAGCATTTTATTCTCTGTTCTCACACCCCAGTGCAAGTGTTCCATGTGTGGAGGGACTGCTTGGGGCATTCTGAGCAAAAGTGGATGAGTCTCAGTGGATTTGTGGTACTTGGCACAAGGTTTGGTGACTGGATTGATTCATCAGAGGCAATTCCATCATTAAAGCATCCCAGTGAAGTATTTAATTTTGGGTTTTAATCCTCACTTAAAACCTTGCAAGATCTATTTGCCTTAGAGCTAAATGCTGAAAAAGGGTCATCTTGCATCCTGAATTTTAAAAGAGCATTTCTTGCCTCTATAAAATCACAACAGGAGATGGGCTTTGGGGAAAACTATTTGGAATTCTTAAATACATCAACAGCATTGCAGGATTCTTGCAAGACAGACATTTGTTCTTTTCCACAAAGTCACCTACTCAGCAGAATGTAGCCCTGCTGTTAAAATTAGTGTGCAGCAATCTCTCATTTTACAGGTTTTTGGGAAATATCAGTGCTTGTTTATAGTCCAGACCTTATTACTGCAGGGTGAACAAACAGGAGTTATTGTCATCACACCTTTAAGATCATTGTCTTTTTAATACTCTTTTCCACTATTCTTGATTATTTTTTTTTGGAAGAGACAGCTCACTCAGGTTTGTTTTTTAAGTGACATCTTCAGACCTTATTTCAATATCTTTTAAGCTTCAGTAACTTCACCCAAAAAGTTCCTTTGAGGTTATAAAAAAAATTATAAGTGTAGAATTTTTGTATGGATTCTGCTGTGGATGTTAACAACATAAAGACTTTTTTTGTAAGCAGTAGAAAGACATGTCATGAGAAAGCAGAAGACAGGGAGGAATGTTCTTCTATTGCATGGTTTAAATAACCTTCCACCCTCCAAAAAGTTGGAAACAGAATTTTCATAGAGAAGGCCATGTATCATCTGATGGTTGCCTTTCTGGCTCAAAATTGCTTCTATATGTTACAGAAAAATCTGACACACCATAAAATTGATGGTTTTATTTGTTTTCCACCAGAGGATCTCAAAAGAACTCCCAAATATTCATCTTCTTGTGCCTCTGAAGTGTTTCACAAGAGTAGTTTGGAGGGTGTATCTCAGCTTTGGTACTTGTTACACTGAAGGATCTGCCTAAATTCAGAGAATATTTTTGACATCTTCTGGGACTGAATCTATATAAATCCCCATGACTATGAGCTTTAATAAGTTCCTTAAATCATATGCTTTCCATAATTTTAAGCACTGAATTCGCTGTGTTTGATTTTCTAGGGAAAAATTCCAAGTTGGAGCAGCCCATGACATGAACATTAAATGTGATCCACACCCAGTGCTGGGGTGTGGATCCATGGGCAGAGCTGTGTGTGTGCATTTTAAATGACTGGGGAGCTTTTCATTGTGCTGTGGGGTTCAGCTGCAGGGGGGGTGTAGAATGAGCATCCCCAAGAAATAAAGATGCCACACACTTCCATGAACTGTGTTTCAATTCGAACACCGGCCCCTGAGTCTCACCCACTGTTTCTAAATTGTTTCCACAGGAAATTCTGGGAAAGGTTCATTGCCCTGTGCCACGAGAATGAAAGTCTTCATGGCATCACCTTTGAGCAGATCAAAGCTCAGCTGGAGGCTTTGGAGCTGAAGAAAACGTATGTGTTGAACCCTCTGGCTCCCGAGTTCATCCCCCGAGCGCTGCGGCATCAGCACTCGGCCAACCCCAGCAAACAGCAGCAGTCCCCTCCAAAGGTAAAGTGCTACCAGGGCTGCCTTCTCTTCCTTCACACACTGCTCACAGATGGCATCAAAAGTTTATGGCACAAGCTGTTTGGTTTAAAATTGCATCACTGCAATCAGACAGGAATGCAAATTGTACAGGATCCGCAGCGGTTTGGGGGGAAAGCTCCAGACTTGTGTTATAAGACAGAGTTTGGGGTTGTCTAAGGCTTGTTTCCTTAATAAAACACACTCCTTGGGTCACTGTGGCATGTTCATGGTGAACTTCAACCATGGAACCAAATTAAACCCTCTGAACAAGAGCCAATCCCTATCCCAAGCACCTTGTGTTCTGACTGTACCCCAAGAAACAACAGGTTGATACAGACAGGGACAAGGAGTATCAGAAAATAACAAAAGAGTAGCCAAAAGGGATTTGGTTTCATCTAAAAGTCACATTTAAAATTCAGGAACCTATCTTATGTAAGATAATTTTTTGAATGTAATTAAAAATATGTTGTAAAGCAGATTAGCTCAGTGATAATGTCCTTCAGAAGACCAGATTTCATCAGCATCAAGAGGGCAGAGAGAGAGAAAATTACCTCTGAGTGGTAATTGCATCAGCTGTTTTTATAAAAGCTGAGGAAGAAGTGATGAAAATACAGGACTTCCTTAGGATGATGAAGAACAACACTAAATTCTAGAGCTTTCTTGGATATATTAGTGATATGTTAGCAATTAATTCCATTTTAATAGGACTTCTTAGCTTGTTTCAAAATCATTGGCGTTATAATTAAATTAAAATGTGTTTTGAGATGCATCTGAAATGTGGGCTGTCGACTTTGGGATGAACTCAGTTGCACAGGAGGGGAAGAAATGTAAGTGTTTCCCATAGCTTTGCATTTTTGTTGTGGGCTGGAGCACTGAAATGAAATTTTTACGGCAGGTTTTTTTAACAGTACAGAAAGGAAAGCCTTCCCTTTGGCAGTCCTTCCCCAAAGAGGGTTTGTAAGTGAGAACATTTGGTTTCTTCATCAAGATGCATTACTTTCTGAAACAAACACCAGATTTCTGAAGCATCTAGTCGTGTGTCAAAACACTGGGCTTACAGGAAAGCAGGAATTACAGAATTATCTTTGAAAAGCCACTGCTGCACTCTCATTTTTCATGAGTGCTTCAGCCTTGAATGCATTTGCTTTAATAGAACATCACTATTAATACTTTCAGTCTCCCTAAATGAAAATAAAGGTGTTTGAAAATGCAGGTATAGTACATTCAGGGTCTGGGTGCTGGGGGAAGTGGGAATCCTGTGAATAGACTGCTCTGTTTATTTGCCTTCAGTCTGTCAGTAAACTCAGCCCTTGTGCTGTAGAAATCCAAAGACACACTTTCCAAACTGCCAGCACTGTGTTTTCAGCTGAAGATCTCATTTGTTTAAACCCCCTGTTTCATAATTCTAGATAAAATCTCTTCCCTCTGAATACACTTGACAGGCAGTGTGTGCAGTAACAGCAGTACAGTGAGCAGGTGATGCCCAAACACACCCAAAATGTGGCTGTGAGCAGGGATATAGTTCCTTTTGCTCAAGTATTAAAAGCAGATGGTGAGCTTTGCTTATTTTAGACCTCCTAAGTACAATATTTTAACATAAACCCCCAAAGATTACAAACCTAGTGCTGGTGTCTTCTGTAGCAAAAAAAGTGAGAACAGCCTCTGACACCGTGTTTTGTGGTGAGTTTATGGACATCTGTGCAGGTCAGGGCTTGTCTTTCACATGCCTTGGAAAGTGATTTTGTACAAACAGCACCTTCTTATTCAGCAGAATCACTCCTGGATTTATGTAAGGGCATTAAAAACCTGTTTGCTGTTCAGATTTTAAAGAAGGAAAAATGTTTCAGTCTGGTCTCTGTGAGAGGCAAAACAGCCAAGATGGAACTGCCTTCACCCATGTTCCTGTGGCTTGGCTGGGCCTGGGAGAGAGGAGGGAACTTCCCCTTTATTGAAGGTGATGTTGTGGAAAAGGGGAAATTTTGAGAACTCAGAGCTTCCCTGGGGGTAGTTTATGTACAGTGATCCCTCTCCCTGCCTGTGCTCCAGCTTTTGGGCTGGATTCAGGACTTGGGTCAGGGAGCATCATCATCATCCTGCCCATCTCCTGCAGTCCTTGGGGGCCACAGGTCTGATGGAAGTCTCTGGAGAACACTCTCTGTTTGTTGAGTGAGGGGGCTGTGAACTGCCTGCAGTCACCTGCAGCTTGGGCTGAGCTTCCTCTGGGTGCCTTTAGGTGACAGGGGTTTTTATCCTCCAAAGGCGGAGCAGGTTTTTAGAGGAAGCTGTGTGTGCATCTCCTGTGTTGTCAGTCTCCATTGGTTCTGGGGTAGGTTTGGGGCTGTTGGAGATGGGTGAGGACATGAACCTTGATGTGAAAATCCGTGAGAAATGGTAATGATTAAGTTAATAACAGACTATTATAAAGTCATTAAGCCATCAAAACTATGAAAAGAACAAGATTAAAGAAGGTAGCACCTCCCTTCCCCAACTTACTGGTGGCCCCACTTGACTTGTATTTACCAACCTACTACTGACATGCTGAAACTCCAGTTCTTCAGGACAGCTCTTTGTACAGACTTATGTAATTATTTGCTGTTCAGTTTGAAAGTATGACACCTCTAAAATACAAGTCTGGTAGGTTAGAACAGTGGGGTTTTAAACTTCTGCACTTCTAGCTTGACTCTGAGAGTATAAGAGGTACAGAAATGCCTTGTGCTGACCATGAGTGATTAAAGCATGTAGCTCCTCTAGATTTTTAGATTGAACCTTCCCTGTTTGGTGAATAAACAGGCTTCTTTTGTTTAAGTGCTGCAGTGAGAAGCAATTATTATTTTAGTTTTCAATAATTCATTTTTAAAACGAGAGGAGAATTCGGAGCCCAGTTCTTTAATCTGGTTTATGCATGAGTCAACATTGTCAAACAACCTGTCTTTGTACCCTGACTAATTTGCTCAGACTGCTGGAAAACTGCCTAGACTTATCTCCTGGGCAAGAAAAGTTTTGCAGCATCAAAGCATTTTTAGATTTATTTTAAATTTATGAACATACTTAGGTCCAGATTAAGTAAAGTATTCCTATCCTGCAAAGGACTTAAGAGCATCCTGGCATTTGAATAAGTGCTCACAGTTTATGAATATTAACTAATTGGTTGGTGCTGGAAACTCATGAGCAAGTAGGAGGGATAACTCAGGTCTGGTAAAATCCTTTTCTAACCTACAATTCAGCAAGGAAAAACAGTTCCCCCAGAGCACTCTGGTTCTTGGCTCTCCTGTGTTGCACTTTGGGAGAGCAGTGGTGGAGGAGCCAAAATGCAGAAGCCAGTAGATGGAAAGGGGTAGGAAGACAATGTCTAGTGAGAGTGGGTAAGCAGTTAAAAACTGGGGGCAGCTGCTTTGTCTCCAAGGTTCTGGAGCTGAAACCTGGGGAAGAAAATGGATCATGTTTCCACTGAGAGCTGCCACAGCAGAGAAATACTGAGGGTTGTGTCAGTACTGGCTGCTGCTCCTGGAAGAAGTGAGGGTGGGGAAGAAAATGGTGAGGAAGGAAACTCAGAATATTTGCTGTAACTCTCTTTGCATCTGAAAACAGGCCTTGGGAGAGTGTTTTCCCAGAGGGACTTGTAGTGACCCACTGGTTAATGGAATTAGTGGATTTTAATGCCCAGCTTTGTGAATTCCTAGTCAGGTGATAGAACTGGGCAGGTGAATGTGTAAGAATGAACTGTTGGGCTGACTTCTTCCTGATTCTGTTTTTTGTTTAATTCTAATGTTCATTTGAACTAAAAACCTTTGGCATCACTATTATTGTTCTTTTCTTTAAAGGGCAAGGTCCATCATCATAACCAGAATGACCATTTCCCCCCTGATGGAATTGGTAGGTATCTGCTGTTCCTGGAGGAATTCCTGAGCTCAGGCTGCTTTGGCTTCAGTGACATTGATACTAGTTGGACATAAATTGAATACCTGGTCCCTTCTCTCTTTGAAAGCCACTTCTTGTGTGTGTCTAGGAAGATTATAGCCTGTTAAAGGGACTTAAGGTATTTTTGAGGCTCTCCCTTTATAGATGTTGTGTGCACTGATAGTGGAGCCTTAACACAACATGGTTTTTGGCCTCTTAAAAATGACTGCTTGAAATTCATGCTGTAAAACCCTGTACCAGTGTGTGTTTGCATTTAAAGGGTTTGGACATTATATTGCAGTCCCTCATTTATGGAGTACTTTGAACTTAAATTGTGCTGTCATATATCCAGATATTACTGATCAAACCTTTGTGAGGTAGCATGCAACAGCTGAATAATTTTGTTATTAATTGGAAAAAGCATTAATTCAAAGCTTGTCTTCCCTGCTAAAGAAAGGAGGGTGATTTTAGTTTTTGATGCAGTGCTTAACAGCCACTCTGACTGTCAGCATATTTAATTGGTTTGGGATGTTCTTTCATTAATGCACTTACCAGTACCTGTTTCTCTGTATCTCAGCTCATATTTTCTGCCTCTTCACATTTTTGAAATGGAATACAGGATTTGATTAATGCTTTCTCTTGCTGTATCAGACCTGTGCTGTTAAAGAGTTGCACACAGGCTTTATAAAGATAGCTGCTATTAGGATAAAAAAAAAAAGAGGAAGAAGAAAGGAAAAAAAGTTGCTTCATGTTCTTTTTGTGTATATATCTTCTTGTTTTTTGTATGTATAGATCCTTTTTTTTTTGTCTTTCAGTTCAGCCCAACCCTTCTGTTCTCATTGGAAATCCTATTCGAGCATATACTCCCCCCCCTCCTCCTCTGGGACCTCACCCCAACCTGGGGAAATCTCCAAGTCCTGTTCAAAGGATAGATCCACACACTGGGACAAGTATTCTCTATGTACCTGCTGTCTATGGAGGAAACATGGTCATGTCTGTGCCTTTGCCTGTAAGAATTCTTTTTCTTTTTCTCTCCCCACCCCCCTCAATTGTTGTATGTGCAAAACTAGATGGAAAAATCAATTTTTTTTCAGGTTTCAGCAGTTTTTTCAGCACTTCAAAGATAAGGGCTTTGCTGGCTTTAGGAGTGGCAGTGCAGAGGACCACCAGAAAATAAGGACAAAAGCCTTATCCCACAGATAACTCCAGGCAGCCTAAAAGCAATTTCATGTTCATGTAGTTGGGTGTGTTTTAGGCACACCAGTGGAATCTGTCTGGTGTGATTTAAGACACCTGCCCCTGAATTATTTGCCTAGTTCAGTTTTTAATCACTGGAGAGACATCAGTGATTCACAAGGAGTTTGTTTCTCTTTATTGGCTTCGTACAGTCTGAATTTCCAGTTTTGGATTTCTGCAGTGCAAGGTGTCTGAAGTGAAGTGATAAGAAAAAATAAGCATAATGGGATGTTTTTCCCTTCCAGAACCTCGTAGTGAACCAGTTTCCTCTCCAATCCCTTTCCTTAATGACATTTGGGAACAGAATGAAGATCTCTAATCAGGTCTTTTAGGCTACATTTATGCATGGAATTTTGGATTATAGATGAAACTGTCCTACCAAAATTTACACAAATTAAAGAAGCAGCCTCTGCTTTATTTCTAACCCTTCCCAGTCACATATTCCAGGAGGAAAATGCCAGGAAAGAACAAAGGCTGCAGAAGCTCATGGAGTAACATGTGTGTTGTACACAGTTCCTGAGACAGTGGGAAGGACATGGAACCCACACATGCAGATGTGTTTAATACCATTCAGAATGATAAATGTTGGAATACACTTAATTTGGGGTTTTTTTTCAATAATGATGAGTCCTCTCTTGTAATTTGGGTTATGGGTGCTGAACAGGGGACCTGCTCTAGTTTCACTGGTTTTCTTTGCTAGGCCAAGGAATTTTCCTTTTTCCCACCTTACTAGAAATCTGCATTTGATGGGTGAATTTAAATGCAGTGAGAAGGCCAGCAGCTGTATCCTTGTCATGCTTGCTCACATTATATTAATATCAAACCAAGGTAATTTAATCAGCTGTGTCTTATTGTTCCAAGGTTAATATATTTTTAATGTCTTTGCAATCAAAAGAAATATATTAAAAATAAGTATTTTTTGAGCTCACCTTCCCTGAGGATGGGTTTTTAAATAATTAAGTGGGAAGACTGAGGTACTAATGAGACAGCTACTTCTGAAAAGGGGCTCAGAGATGATTTGAGGTTGTTCAGATGCAAGAGTAGCCTAAAGCTAAAGTTCAAAGTGCACATTTCAAGGGCAAATAGTAATTTGAAAAAAGGAATTGCATGCAAGTTGTTACACTTGAAACAAGTAGGGACTGAAGACAAATGTGTTTATGTTCATGTCTTTGCTTTGTTTAATGCAGTTTCCATACCCAAGGTAAAAGCAGGAGGAGGTTGTCTGCTGTCATCACTAAGGGATGCTCTGGCAGCCTCAGTGCTGCTGATGCTTTCCCTGCACTCACCTCTTATTCATGGATTTTCCTCCTTTAAATCAATTCCCTACAGGGCAACACTGAACTAAGCTGATCCAGAGCTGCCTTCCTTTGCATTCCTTTAGGAATAAAACTGAAGCTGTTGTGAAAAATCTGGGCTTTTTTTACCTGCTTTCAGGAAGTGGATTTTACTTCAAATCTGCAATACATGTGCCATGTAGCACAGGCACTGTGGAGTGGCCCTGCCATTCCTGACCTTTGGGTGGTCTCTGGATTGGGCCAGCAGTCCTGTTACCTTCCCAGCAGTCCTGTTAACTTCCCAAAGTCTCTTGTGGGTGCAGAGGAATGGCCTGGCTGCTCCTTCTGTGGTAGAAAAACAGCACTGTATGCTACAGGATCTGTTCCTCAGGGCAGAGGCTTCTGTCTCTGTTCCACCCCAGCCACAGCCTGAAGTGTCTTTAACTACCAAGAGAAACGGAGTTTTATTTTCTTGAGCTTCACCCACTTGTATTTTAATTAAAGAGATTAATCTAAAGTTTATTAAACTACAATTTGTCATTCTCTCTGAATTTTGAAACCACTGAAACAACAATGGGGTTTGATACATAGTCATCCTCCAAAATCTTTGCCCCTTGCTCCTGGGCCTGTCCTTGCAGCTCTCCCTTTCCAGCACCAGCTGTAGCTGTGTGTGAGTGTGTCAGGTCATCTGAGGCACAGAAAACTCTTGTTACTGACCTAAAACCAGTGTTCTTGTTACTCCTCTGCCTTTAATGTACCTTAACATATTCCATTTCTCTCTTTTTTATTTTTTTAAATTTTTTTTTTAACGCATAGGTACCGTGGACGGGGTATCAGGGTAGGTTTGCAGTTGACCCTCGAATCATTACTCACCAAGCAGCTATGGCATATAATATGAACCTGTTACAGGCACATGGGCGTGGGTCCCCCATCCCCTATGGCCTGGGCCATCACTCTCCTGTTAACATAGGACAGCAGCAGCTCCAGCATCAGGACAAGGAACAGCACGAACAAAGTCGAAATGGTCAGTGGCTCAATTGCATTGAAAACTGCTCTGCTTTGGGGAGGGTTTGTACTTTGAATGGCTTCATTATTGTACTTGACAATACCCTTTAAATAGGGTATTGTGGAAAGGATCTCCCTTCCTCTTCCTTTCCTTCCTTCCTTCACCTTTTCCTCCCTAATTGAGGGATTCACATTGTTGGGGAAATAATCTGTGATTTGCCATTACAAAGGGAATAACTCAGATATTGTGAGATTCAGAGGAAGAAGTAATCAAAGCTGGTGAGGGGTGTTGAGGGTATAATTGTTCCATCTCTGTTCTGCAGTACAGTGCTAATGACTGCTGATGTTATTTGCAATTAAGTTGGAAGAATTACTTAGTGATGATTAATGAACAAAGTTCAGTGATTAAAGGGAAAGTGTTATTTAGGTAAATGATATTAAATGTCTGTGATGCTGTAAATGCTATATTAATAAATCTGAATTTTCCTGTGTCTGAAAAACAAAATTCCAAAGATAATAATTTTACCTTTGAAACGAAATAATTTTGTAAATGTTTTTAGGTAAAAGTGAAAATGCTGCTGGCCCTGAAATCAGTAAAATTCGAACACCTGAGAAGAAACCTTTGGAATCCAAGCAGGTGGGTTTGTCTCTTGTGTGGGTTTGTGGTTTGCTTTTGGTTTGGTTGTTTATTTGTTTGGGCATTTGTTTTTTCATATTATCTCTTTTAATGAACTTAATCATTACTAAAAGTTTTGTTTGGGTTTTTTTTTTTTTTTCATGTGAATGTTCACAATCTTCCATTCCCTTTTCTCTAGGTTGATTTAGAAGCAAACTCTCAGCAGAGGAGCCCAGAGTCCCGTGCCAGTGTTGGTTACCCCAACGCTAAATTCCATCGCAAGGATAACCCCAACCCCAGGCAGCTCAACCTCCATCTCACCCCCCCACACTCCCAGTTTGCAGTTCCCAACCGCCACTTCCAGCACCTGTCCCAGATCCCAAGGCAGCCATACCCTCTGCAACAGCAGCAAAACCTTTTAAGTCAGCAACAAAATCACTTGCCTGACCAAGCAAACCAAATGCCACCCCAGCAGAGCCAGGTAGTTCAGCAGCATAACCATTTGAACCAGCAGCCTCCACAACCTTCACAGCTCTCCCCTGCTTACCAGGCAGGCCCCAGCCAGTCTTTTTTTAATAATCCCATTCCCCACCGACCACATTCTCCTGCTGTAGATGCTGTGATTTCAGAACAACACCCCCCACCTCTGTTACAAGAAGTCAATAATCCTTTGAGGCCTCTTGCACAGCACAACCCCGTTCTGCCAACCCACTTGAACAACTTCATTGAAGAGAATCCATCAGGAATGCCCTTAGGGGACACCTTAGGTAGGTGACTTTTCTTTATTTAAATTCAGACTGTGCAATTATAACTACATTGAAGTGAAAAAGAAGGAGGTATTTACCTTTTTCAGGCATATTGCTCTGAATTGGGTCGTTGTTGGGTTAGTTTCCATAAGTAATGTCATTGAGCATAATTTGCTGCTTGAGGCATGTTTGAATATTCAGCACTTTATTAGAAGATTCATGTTTATATGATTTTCCATATGATTTAAATAACCAGGTTATACACTGCAATGCAGTTAGTATATAATAGGCCCTGGAATATACTGTATAAAAAGTATTCTTTTTTAATTTTTTTTTTTTCTGACATAAAGATCTTTACAAAGGGGCATTAGATAAAATTTTTTTTTAAAACTATTTTTGTAGATCGTATGCATGGAAATGTAGCTTTGGAAACAATAAGGCAGCAACAACAAGCCAGGTTACAGCAATGGAATGAACATAATGCCTATCTCAGTCAAGGCACTATTCCATATCAACACCATCACCATCCTCATCTACCACATCTTCCTCAGCAACCAATTGGATTACATCAACAGCAGCAAGTTAGGGCAAACTGGAAACTTGCCAGTAATACAGAAGATGAAACAGAGGCAACATATTCAAGGTATTTGTTTACTGAGTCATCAGAGCTTGTGTAAAACTGAGCAGTGGGCACCTCTCTGTAACACTGTGATCAAGTGCAAGGCACTTAAAGGTATTGCTTTTTGCTGCTGTTATTATGAGGGTTAAAATAGTTGGCAGGCTGACTTACAACTATGCTTTTATTATGTGTTATGCTTTATTCTGTTAGTATATTGGGTAGTAAAGCTGTAGTGGAAAAATATTTTCCTGGAGCTTTTCAGTGTTGTATTTATGGCATAAGGAATGGATAGAGAATAACGAGGTTGTGTTTTTATGAAAGAGGCGTCCGAGTGTAGTTAAGGCCTCTTTTAACTTGTAAATTCTTCAATTTGAAGTAGCAGTCTCAGATTCCTGTGCTTGAAAAGAAACAAACCAGCCCCCTCCCCAGACATTGCTCCCCAGTGAAACCTAAATTTTATATCTTTTCAAAAAAACTGTGGTTTTAAAAGAAAAAAAAAAAAAAAAGCTTGTATTTGAGATGGAGCATTAGGGGGCAAGAAAGGAAGCTGTTGAACATCAACAGAGAAATGGTTCCAGTGGTCATCAGCTTTAATCATGTATATTGGAAAGGCTGGATTTTTAAATTGCCTCTGTTTACTGTCATCTCCCACTATGCTTTCTTTTCCATCTGGTTTGGTATAGCCATAGTAAAGCATCTAAATGACCTCTTATCTGACTCTCTGAAGTGCTGAATGGAATATTCTTAACCTTTTGGAGAAGTTTAGAAGTATATTATGCAAGTAAGGGGAATCCCTGATTGTCCTGGCTTTTGCCATGTAAGGGGTTAAAATTTTCCTTAAGTGTGTTAACTTCTCACTTTGTGTAGTAAAGCAGGAAATCCTTCCCTTAGTTGTCTCTTAAGAGATAACAAAAAATTGATTCTTCTGACTGAAAAGGAAATCTCAAGAGTTATTAAAACTTTGAGATGATTCAGGTGGGTATTTCATCCAATTAATCCTCTTGTGCCTGATTTCTGGTGGCTCAGTCCCATCCTTTGAACTTAGGGTCAGTAAGTGCAAAGATGAGGATATTTAAATTCGGTGCTGTGTGCTCTTAAGTTTTCTCCACCTCAGAAAGAGCTGGATTTCAGCAAAACTTCTTTTTTCTTTTCTTTCTCCTTGGCACACTTGGTGTGTGATGCAGATTCCAGGATTTGCTGCGGGAGCTGTCGCACCGCGACCAGAGCGAGAGCCGGGACGTGGCCGAGATGCCGCCCCCCCAGTCCAGACTGTTGCAATACAGACAAGTGCAGCCCCGGAGCCCACCAGCACTCCCTTCTCCTTCCTGCAACTCCAACCACAGCGCTCACTTCCCCACCTTCACTGACAGCAGCAGAGACATTGAACTGCCCACTAACCCAGCATTTCAGCAGCATTTACCCCAAATATACAACCCCCCTTTCTCAATGCCATCCGAACACATAACCCCGTCTCCCTTGAAATACCTGCAACCTGATGGATCCTGGACTTACGCTAACCTCCAGCAGAATCACCTTATGGGGCAGGGCTTTCACTATGGGATACCTCCACTGCCCCACAGGTCGCAGCAAAACCCTTTTATACAAATCCAGAACCATCAGCACGCGGTCGGTCAGGAGCCATTTCACCCCCTCGCCTCTCGAGCAGTTTCTGCTTCTTCGCTCCACAGCTTAGAAGAGGTGGGTGTTTGTTCTTGTCTGCTGTGCAATTGTCATGTCGTGTCAGTGTCAGATGGTTTGGTGGAGTGGTCACGAATGCAAAATACCTGCCATGTTAAAGGCTCTCACTGGGAGCTTCTGTGCGGTGAAATCGTCCTCTACATCTGCTTCCTGGGGAGGGGCAGGCCCTGATCTCCTCTCTGTGGGGACCAGGGATAGGACCCCAGGGAATGCCCTGGAGTTGTGTCAGGGCAGGGTGAGGATCTCAGGAGAAGGTTCTTCTTTCCTCAGAGGGTGGGTGGGCACTGCCCAGGCTCCCCAGGGCAGTGGGCACAGCCCCAAGGCTGCCAGAGCTCCAGGAGGGGTGGGATGATCCTCTCAGGGACATGATATGACTCTTGGGGATGTGGCTGTGCAGGGCCAGGAGTTGGACTCAGTGGTTCTCATAGGTCCCTTCCAGCTCAGCATGTCCTGGCATTCTGTGATCTCTGCTGTTCACCCTGGGCAGATTCGTGGTTCTCGTCACCGCAGGTGTAACATTTTCTCTACAAAAAGGGGAGTCTTGGCTTTTTGAATGTTACTCAGAGTTTTCCTGCAATCATTGCTCTGTGATCTGCATGTCATTTATCTGGAGTGAAATTTAAGCACAGCCCAGGTGAGAGCTCACAAGGACAGTCAGATGGAATGAAGCAGTTGGCTCAGTGTTGAACTGTGAGTGTGGTTGAGTTCCTTTCATACAAGCTCAAGGCCAGAGCTGGACACCTGCTTCAACATGGTACCAAACCTGATTTAATAAATCCCACCCTGCCTGCACTGATTTTCTATAAAGCCTTCCTGGGTATTTTGGAGACTCAAAGTGTTGGGAATCAGTGCAGAGCAATCCAGCTGTGCTGCCTGAGTCTGGTCTAGCACCAACCACAGCTGGCTCTGTCCCTCTCCATCTTTTCTTGTCTTGGACTCCAAGGGGGTGTATTATGGGATGGATGCAGGCTATGCCAGCACATAGAGCTAGGACAGATCATGTTTTGAACAGGAGTTTTTAATCTCCATGGGAATCAGTGCTAAGGACTGTATGATATGTAGACATGGAGTATCCTGGAGCCAAGTTGCATTCCAGGAATGTCAGAATTAATATTCTCACTGACTGCATGTAATCCAATATTTGTACATAAGTGGCTTGTCCTGTGATGCATTTCTGTTAAGGTTTTTACAGAAGCCATGAGGGAAGCCCTGCTCATCACTCTCTCACATAATACATATTTAATTTATTTGTCTTTTAACTTCTGCAAATAGAAAATATTTAGTTTATGAGCCTGAGCAAAATAACTAAAATTGAATTGCAGTGCATTTTACAAATTTCTCTTTTTATACAGATCCAGAGAGGTTAATGGAGTCCTCAGGCCCAGCTAGAGCTGTAGGAAGGTTTGGGGTGTATAGACATTTAGAAATTTGATGTCTCAGTCCATTAAGTCAGACCACCTTGTATACAATCTAATACTTTGTGACAACAGTTAGTGCTGTCAGTACAGCAGGACGTAGGAACAATGGCTTTTCAGCAGTAATAAACCAATAAATATTCCTATAGAGCTTGTGACAGCTCCTGCTATCTGAAGACAAATAGAGTGAGCCTTTATGTAATTAGTGCAAATTCAGTTTGGTTCTTACTTCTTCTTCCTTTCAAAATATGTGACAGAAATGCCAAAGGCACTAAAAGTCTTACAAGACAGAGACTTGCCTGTAAACTTTGCAGAGCTGCTGTTCCAGTTGGTAGGTAGGACTGACTGCACAAGGAAATCAAAATCTGATTTTCAGGTGTATTTACCAGCCATCCCTCATACAAGGCAGTTGTCAGGGCAGTTTTCTTGACTTGTGGTATCCTCACTAAACTGTTTCCTCCATCACTATTTATAAAGCTGTTAATTGACTTGATACTTGAAAGCTTTTGCATGTGTTTAGTCAAACCAGATCTGAACTGCACTTCAAAGGGAATACTGAAGTTATTCTGTCTGGTTCTGTACTTGCAAGTGTCCAGAACTTTGATAAATTCCTGATTGCTTACCAAAATTGCCTGTTAGACTCAATAAATGTATTTATTCGGGTGCAATTTGGGCAGTAATTTAGGAATTTTGGTTTGGGTTTTTTTTTTACTCTCCTTAGGACTGTCATATCCAAGTGTTGATCCCTTGATATATCACAGCAGTGTGGTGACTAAAATAAGAGACAACAGTTTTCTTTCAAGCACTTTTTTCCCCCCCTGTCTGTTTTTTGTGGATGATAAAATAACAATATTGGGGCATTGCAAGCAAGTTATTGATGTTTATTTAGCTAATTTCTTACAGAATTTCATTAGGATGTTTTCTGTTTCCTTTTACCAAGTATAGATTTACCTGTGTGACTGCTCTGTTTCTAATGCTTGGTAGTTAGTGCAGAAAGGGAGCAAATACTGCATTTATTTTTAAAAATAAACTGTAATACAACAGACTTGCTTTGAATCCTGAGAGGGTTTAGAGAGCCCTTAAATGTGAACTCTTGAAGCCCAAAGGTTAATTAATGGAGCTCCTGCCATTTTCATCTACATGATCTACAGTGTTTACAAAGTCATTTCTCTGGTTTCAGATAAAATTCTGTGCATTATTTCTCCTGAGGGCAGAGGATTCTCCAGAACATTTGTTTGTATGTGCACACACAAAATCCAATATACAAATGCATCCTGTTCCCCAGATTGTGGTGTACAAGTCAGTAATTTATCCTTTGGAAAAGGAAAAGCCATTTTTTTTCCATGCCTACATTGTAAGAACATTTTCTCTTGTGTGTTTCTGTGCTTTCTTTGCTTCATCTGTAAGTGCTGGGTATCTTCCTCCTCACTGTGTGATCCAGCTCCCACGTAGGAGTGTGAGATGTAAAGGCTGATAAGAATTAAGGAATCTCAGTTGTTTTTTCCACTTGCTTGAAAATTCTGTATTTTGTGTGATCAAAACACATTATCAGTGACTGCAATGTACAACATACAACTTGAAATGTATTAAGTTTTTTCCTAAATGCAAAGGACATTTCTTTTTGGTAAGACATTTCAGGGAAAAAAATGGATGGGGAAATACATTTGATAAATGCAGCGAACTAAAAAGAGCAGAAGACCTTTATTTTCTTGTTTCCTTCTGTTCACAGTATGAACCAAGAGGACCAGGCAGGCCATTGTACCAAAGAAGAATTTCCTCTAGTTCAGTCCAGGCTTGTTCTGAAGAATTAAACACTCCTCAAGACAGTCTTGGTCAGTGTAAAGAGCTTCAGGACCACAGTAACCAGTCATCGTTCAACTACTCCTCTCCTGAGTTGTGGGTGAACTCCTCCTCCTCCGCCCCCTACCCGAACATTCCATGCAATGGAGCCAACAGAGCAGTCCCACCCCGGGAGCTCTTAGGTGGGTACCCTGCTCTCTGCTCTAAGGACACTCTTTCAGCTGCACTGAGCAGGTCTAAGTCAAGGGATTGGTTGTGGGTCTCTTTTCTCTGAGTTTTCTGCTGTTTCTTCAATGCCAAACCCAGTTTTGAAGGATTCAGTAGTGAAAGGTTTGCATGGAATAATCCTGTTTGCATTTGCCATCCTGTTACCATCCTGCTGTTGTCTAAAGAAGGCTGTGAAAGTTCTTCATCTGAAAAATCAATGCTGCTTCTTAGTCCTCTCCAAAAGCTGCACTAAAGCCAAATAGTCTCTTACAGTGCTTTCAAGTGCAACTGAGCTTTTGCTGAAAGCAACGAAGGTGACTGGTGGGATTTATTTGCAAGAGAGGTAATTTGTTCCCAGAATCAGTGATATTTCGTGTTGCTGTTCCAGTCTGGGGGAGCAACACAAACTGAATTAGTACCCTCAGCCTTTCTCCCAGTAAATTCTGGTACTTCATCAAAGTGGTGACGAGTTTAAATTCTCTCTCACCGTGGAAGAATCTCAGTGGAATGTGGCTTCCCTGGTGGTAGGAGCAGTGTTGATTGATTGAGCAGCCAGAAACTAAATTAACTTTTCAGAGATGAAAAAAAGCTGCAAGCAGAGAAGCAGTTCTTCTGTTCTCCATATTTTTAGTGTTTGTGAAAAACAAAATTACCAGGGTAGTACAGTTTCTTCTCTGTGCTTTTGTTCTAAGCATCTCCACTGGTAATTAAAAAACATAATTAATAAAAATATGAACAATATCCCATGGTGGATATTAAAAACACTTAATAATGTAGAAAATAATTTATCAACTGGTGTTTTTTTGGCCTTAAAAGATTTAATTGCTTTTTACCAAACATAAACCTAAAACATCTTGTAATTTCTTAGTAATTGAGAAGTAGAAACATGCAGTGTAGAATGAATGAAAAAAGCTGTTTATATCAGCAACAGCACTCAAGAGTTAAGTTCTCATTATGCCTTTTAATTTCCAGAGTGTGAAAATGTTATTCTACAAACCCATATGTATGGCAGCATCTTTTGTTCAAAACTTGAAGCTCAGGGTACCTCCTTCAGTCTCTTTCTATTTTTACTGAAAACCAAGGAGCTGAGTGCACAGTATTATGTGACATTTCAGCACTGGAGTTGCTCTCTAGACTCCCTGCTTATCTAACAGGAGCTCAGGAACCCTGGCAAGGTTACCTTGGGATCAACCAATGCCACATTTCCTTCCTTTAATGTAAAGCTTGAGAACATGTTTGTGAGGGAAGTCCTCAGAGGACAGATGAGGATGTAAAAAGTACCATATCCATATATTTGCTGTCAGATACCAAATTGTAATTGAAAAGGTCAGGTTCTGACTGGTGACTTCTTTGGCTACAGAAATATTTTTATTTAGTTAAGCATGGTTTGTGCTTTGTAAATAAGTGTGTCTGAAGCCTTGCCTGTCTCTAATGGCTCATGCAAACACATCCCCATTTTCTGGCTGCTGTGCTTTCCCACATTCACAGCTCAGTGCCTGTGGTGATCATATTTACAGCCCAAATGTGTTTTATAGAGTTAAGGGTTAATGAGCAGTAACTGCACTGTTTGTTGTTACTATTGACTTTTATCCATGAAATAAAACCCCCTGAGAATGTGACACTCTGAGTCCTGCTTTTGTTCCTTGAGAGAGACCCTGACTCCAGGCTGTCCAAGGGCTGATCTCCCCTGGATCTCAGGAATGGCTGAGGCACCAGCATTGGGTTGGATCAGGATGGATTTATGGAGGGCAAGGAAAGCTGCTCTCAATTCCACAGGGTTGTTACATGCAGGCACTTCCCAAAACTGCAATTTGAGAGCTTGATATGCATTGCTTTTTCAGTTGATAGAAAGAATATGATTTAAGTTCTTACTCAAGATGTTTATTCCATATTTTTCCTTCTGTTAGACACCTCTACCACACACAGCTTTCACCTCTGGCCCTGCTTGTCATTACTTGTCTTCTTTTGAGTGCTGTGGTTATTTTTGGGAGGGTTTTTTGCTGTGTTCTGGATTGTTTGTTTTCTGTTGAATCATAGCAACCCTAGCAAGACTGCTTTGCTTCTGTTCTTTCCGTGTTCATTCTTCTTTGGGTTGCTTTTGGGGTTATTTGCTTTATAAAAAGGAAAGTCTATGTGTGACCCTTCCAGTGAGAAACTTAACTATAGACTTAATGAATTTCTACTTTTGCACTCATTTGGTGGAACTTTTTTGCATGTGCCCTTTAAAAATAACATTATAGAATGAAAAATTGAAGTAATTGCAGGATGTATGTGCTGTCCAGATCTCAGGTTATTACAGCTGGAACACATACCTGCATTTCACTGCAGAGTTTCTCTAGTTGTGCAAGACAGAAAAACTCTCCAGACAAAAGTGAGGTACCTCATTAGGATTCAGGAAATTCACTTGCAAGCAGTTTTATACCTCTGGTTTAAAGCACCATTTTTTCCTGGTAGTTACAGAAGTTGTTAAATGTGGAGCAAGAACATATCAATTAGCAGGAATGCATTCAGTCTAAAATACCAATAATTAGTTGCTTGGCATTCAGGACTCTGAATTGCTGTTGGAGAATGAATTATATATGGTGCTGTAAATTTTAATTTTAGCCTATTAAGCTATAAAGCAAGAGGAATGAAATAGTCTTTGTGCTGTCTCAGTGGATAAAGTGCTTAAATTAGAGTAGATCCCACTGGGAAGCAGCTTACCCTCCTGCACTGGGTAAATCCAGTGGGGGGAATTGCAGGTTCAGTGTCATGGAATGTGGGTGCATAGGGAGAGTGTGTTAACAGTGCCAGTCCTGACAAGGACAGAGCATGATCCAAGAGTTGGGAATGAAGCTGGATAACTCCAAGGCAAGGTTGGCTTGGAGCAACCTGGTCTATAGTGGTTTGGCAATGAGTGGGATGAGATGAGCGTTCGTATCTTTTCCAATCCAAACCACCCTGAGTTTATAAGTCTGTGAACCTGATAATAATTTTCAAGGGCACAGAGTGACTAAACACAGAAAACTGGTGAGGGGGGGAGGTTACAGAGGGGTTGTTTCAGCCCTTTGGGGTTCCTGGAGGTACTTTGCTGCATCAGAACCGTCCAGTCGCTCACCCTGCGCTTCCTCCTCCCGCAGCTCCCCCCAAGACGGCGAAGCCCCCCGAGGAACACCTGAAGGCCGAGAACATCCAGCTCTCCAACTCCTTCAACTACAACGTGCTGCAGCACCTGGGCCAGTTCCCACCTCTCATGCCCAACAAGCAGCTGGTGGAGTCCAACAGCAGCAGCCCCCAGCCCGCCGGCACCAAACCCGTCATGTCCTACGCCAGTGCCCTGCGGGCCCCCCCGAAGCCCAAACCCCCTCCTGAGCAGACAAAAAAGAACAGCGACCCCTTGTCCTTGTTTCAGGAACTTAGCCTAGGTAGTTCATCAGGTAGCAATGGCTTTTACTCCTATTTTAAATAATCAGATTATTTTTTTTAGAGAGAATTTAATTTTTATTTGTGTCCGTAGATGGAAGGTAGTTGGGGCTTCACCTGTAGTTGCAAATATTCCCTTTGTTTATATTAGTAAATATATCCTCACTTAATTGCTTTGCTGCTAGACTTGCAACTAATTTTTTTTTTTTTTTTTTAATTATATTCCATTATTTTGCATTTTTTGATGTGGGTCGGGTTTTTGGAAGCTTTTCTGTAGGAAAACACACCCGTGTTATTTTTTAATTTGTGTAATGTTAATGATAATGTTGCATTCAACTAGCAGCTGAGAGATGACCTGTACAACTTGAAAAAAAAAAGGAAAAAAAAAAAAAAAAAGGAAAAAGAGAAAAAGGAAAAAAAAAAGTTTGTCTAAATTGTATTTAAGAAGATTGTAAGTAGCATTTACATTTATTCAATAACATTAGCATACTATGCTGGGTTTCTGTACCAGAAATGGCCAGTTAATGTAAAAATGTATGTTATTTCTGCTTAAAATCATTTAATTTTTTTTTTTTTTTTTTTTTTAAATAAAGGTGCAGCATCTTCTAAATAATTTCAGTTTTATCAGCTTTTTTGTGAAGGGATGCTGCATTCTCAGACTTTTATAGTTTTAGATTCTGTATGATGTGGTATTGTATTTTCCATCCACTGTAGGGTAAAGTAAAGGCATTCTTTGCAGACACCTATGCCATTGTTTGGAAACATTCAGATAAAAGTATTGGTATACTTAAAAAAAAATAATTAAAAAAA
>VYZS01078428.1:15404-27374 GCA_013400695.1 Neodrepanis coruscans | reverse complement strand
TGGTAAAACCACCACACAGTGCATCATGGAAACCTCCAAGATTTATGTACTGTGGAACACATACTAAGACCAGAAAGCTCTAGGGAATCGGTGCAATATTTGGCAACTGAACAGTTAGAGCAAGTTAGAGCTGTTCTGAAGAGAATTTAACTTCAAACTTAACTGAAACTTTTCAAGATTGCAAACAGTTCTACTTGCAACACATATAGATCAAAAAAAACCCCTCAAAACACAAAAACTCAATGCATACAGAAGTATGCTTTTTGTCCAACAAAACCAAAACAAAATTAATGTGTCAAGTAATTTTTTCCAGAACAAATGCTACATTTGCCTTCACTAATTATTTAACCACCATCAGACACAGAAATGAGCAAAAAATATCCATGGATTTTCTGATTGTTAATAACTCATATTTCATTAATTGTTTAAAAAATTGTTAATGGAACCCTTCCAGTTCTGTTTTTTAAAAGAAAGTAATCATAGTTCATATGAGACAGCCATTTTCCTGAGAAGTATATAAATCACACAGTCTTTGCATATGATAAACATTGTTGTCTTTATCCTGTATATTTTTAGAACCTTAAACATTCAAGTATTCTGAGATTTTTAAAATTCAGCAATGATGGGAAACCAACTCATCCATCAGCAGCTTGAACACTCTCAGGCTTGTTTGTTGGCATCCCAGCACAAGAGTTGTGCAGTGCAACATGAGGATGGATGGCAAGAATTCATCATCATGTGAGGAGCAGCAGCACTGGATAGAGCTCTTGCTAGTATTGATATCTATCAGTATCTTCCAACTCCCACAGAAAGTAGCAAACTGTTGCAAAAACAACTGCAAATACAACTTCCACTTAAAATAATAGAACTTTTATTTTTGTCTTGGCCTTTCTGTGTCTGAGCCAAGGGACAACCATGAAGAATGACATCATAGTTGATGTGAGAAGTTGCATAAAGGCACAGCATTGCTCTGTATCCTGTACCAAAGGCTGTATTTTTCTTGTAGGTTTTGGAAGTGGTGTGTGTCTGGCTTCCCTCAGAGCTCAGTTGGAGTTCTTGTAGGCATTCTCTGTTGTGGGCTTCAGATATGTGCATTTTATAAATTTTATTTTCTGAAATAGAAGTTAACTTTTTTCTTTTTAGCTCTCCTTATTCCATTTACAATCTTATTTGCTGGAAGTGTCACTCTGGACATTGGGAAGACTTTTGTAAGAGTAATGACATACCCTGCTGATTCTGAGTATTAAATGAGGCTTTAACTAATGTTTCCTTTGAAAATCAACTGTAGTATTACATTCAAATTAAAAGCCCCAAACTGGATTTTCTAGGATTTGTGTAGAGATGTCACATAGCAGGATCCTGTGGATCTTCTACACTATTCCAGCACACCAAGAAGAGAATACAATCAATGAGAATGAATTTATAGTCCAGCTTCCCTGTAATTTTTTTTTCAGTGTATGTGATGTAATGACAGTTTGTCTTTATGAAAGTGTGATCCTAATTCCCAAGAGCTTCTGGGTATGGGGAGACAACAGAGTTTCTTCTTCCTTCTTGCTACAGAACATCTTGGCAACTTAAATTTCCAGCTTCACAGGTGGAGGAAGTAAGTCTTCGGTGTTCTTTCTTCGTGGAAGATGTTTCTCCCACTCTTACTGGAGTGGGAGCATGGCACTAGGAAGGATCATCAGGAAAAATTTGTAACAAGGCTAACAGGAAAAAAGGAAGCCTTTCATAAGAGATTTTAACACAGGAAAAAGACTTCACAGAGAAGAGAAGGAGGCCTTTTAAATTCCCTAACACAATATTTAGTTAAACCAACTGGCAAACTAAGCTATGGCACCCCACACTGACTTCTAAGTCAAAATCACTGAAGTCACCTTGAGTTTCACATTAAATACATCTTCCACGTATATTTTACCAATAAAAAGGCAATGACAACATAAACAGAGTTAAGTGTTAGTAGGTGCTAAGATTAAATACACTTCTATCCCCCGTGAACGGCTAGTTTGGCAGAACATTGTAATGATGTTTTTCTTTTTATGGAATTGTCCTGGTTTAGGACAATATTACGTTTATCAATGGACAAGAGATAGATAGGAAAGGCAGCNAGTAGAGACACTCTGCCTTCAGCTACAGGGTCCAGGGGAAAGAGAGGGCAAGTGCTCTGTCCCACAGATTTATAATCCCAGCCCCTTCCCAGCATACCTTGGGGGTCCCCAGGGCTGATGGGAAAACCCAGGCAGAGGTAAACTTGGTAACCTGGCTACTCCTCCCAGCCGGATATGGGCCCAGGAAAAGAGTTAATTTTTTCTTTGTCTTCCCCTGCGGTTTTTTAAGCCAAACCATTACAGGAATCGATGAGTCTGGGGAAACAAACTATAGAGTAACAAATTGGGGACTTACCAGAGGCAAAATAAAGTATGCTTGATGGACTCCTGACAGAAATAAACATTGTAAATCAACTTTATTAACCACTCAGACATGGAGGCCAGCTGCAGTCAGTCCCCAGTGTAATAAGAAGAAGTGTAATCAGTGTAATCAGAAGAAAACTGAAGACAAATACTATTTGTAAAAAACAGAGGTATTGCTGCCAGCTCTCGCAAGACACATCACTCTCATCCACTTGCTGCTCTGCTCCAGAGTGTGCCCAGAGCTCCAACAGCTCCTATCATCCTGCAAGGTGGTCTTGAACTGCAGAAGGGAAATGAAAAAAGGCAAAGGACTGAGTTCCTGGCATCCCCTGCAAGTTGTCTTTGTTGATGGATATTTTCCCTGTCGCTCCCTATGACATGCCTGCACTTACAGCACTATACAAAAGGAAATAAGTACTGAGCCTACATTCAATCTTCTAAAAGCTAGTGTCTAGGCAATACGAATCTGCATACTCATCTTCCCAATGCCTTTCTTCACGGGGACACTTTGCAGGTAAATGGAGATACAAGAGACTGCAGCTGACATTCTGAAAGGTCATAGTTTAAGTTAAAGCTAAGTTCATTAAACTTAATTAAATTTAATTACAATAAATTAAGATTCTAATTATACTGTCCACACTGAAACAATTCAGACTTATTTTAAGACATTTTTAGTAATACTAAATTTTTCCTATTTGTTTTTCACCTCCCCTGACCTCTGCTTGGAGTCTATGTGTGTCTCAGAGGAAGGTTTTCCCTATCTCCTTGTCCCAGCACAAAAAAGAGATGTTTTCTCCTGGATATGACCATAAAACATTGAAATATCATAAGGACATTTGCCCTTAACTACAAAATCTGATATTGTTTATCCTACATGACTATAGAAGATGAAAGCTTGAAAGAAGCTACTTTCCTTCTGATGAACAAGTCCTAGAGGTCTCTATCATTTCCACAGGTTTGTTCATCCACTTTGAAATGAGAGCAAGGCCTCTTTTAGATTAGACTTTCCCCTTTATAGATTTATTTCTTGTTGACTCTTTGTAATGGTTTGGGTTAAAACCACAGAGGAAGACAAAGAAAAAATAACTCTCTCTCTCATGCCTACAACCTGGCTGGGAGGAGTAGCCAGGTTACCAAGNGGCTGGTCATAATTGGGCAATTACCCCCATTTATTCCCCCATATATCTACCCTTTAATAAATTGCTGCCTTCCCTATCCGTCTCTTGTCCATTGATAAAACCTAATATCGTCCAAAACCAGGACACTCTTTCATTATAGAATTAAAGCTAATACAGCTAATTTAAAAATTTAATTTATTTAATGGCATTGAAGAGAGTTCTTAAGGTCAGAGGAGATTCTTAAGTCCTAGAGTCCCACAGAAGTCATGATTCACAAGTGATTTCCTGCCTGTGGTGACAGTTAGCTGGGTGAAGTAGTCTAAGAAAGAAGCATCCAGGAAAGCATCTACTGCCAGAGTACATAAGAAACCTCAAGAGAGCAAGAGAAGTCTTGCTCATGTGATAGCAATATGTTTTAAAGTTTATTTTAGAATAGACTAAGATGGAATTGCTGTTTCCTTATTAGAAGGAAGGCTGTCTCTCAAGGATTTTCATTTTGGTTTACATCCAGAAAATACCAATATAAGCCTGAAATGAAATGTCTGAATGTCTGAAAACCTAGCACGTCTCCTGGAACAGCAGCTTAGGAAGCAGACTAAAAGTACAGGGAAAGAAATTTGTATAACAGTAGTACCTAGGAATGCTCAGTAGGACTGAGCATTTGCTAATGAAGTGGAAATATATTAGTAGCGTGAAAGATGGAAACAAATGAAAACAAATGTAAAAAAATAAATAAATACACAGAGTACATATGTTGAGCCAAATTAATTTTCATTCTACTGAAATATGTTTGCCAGGGTTGCAAACATGGAGGGAGAAATGCCTACTCAGGAAGCATGGTCATTTGTCTCTACCTATTGTACCTGCTTGTATTTGAATAAAACATCTCTGCACCTCATTTCTCAGAGGTGGTAAGAATCCACGATGAGTTGAAGATGTCAGAGGCAACTTCTTTCAATATATTGCTGTTAAATGCCATTGTAGGGGTAGGCAGTGAGTTCTGCTGCATCTGCATTGCCTTCCTATCACACTAGTGAGTAAAAAGCCCTTCCAGTAAGTTGGACACTTAGACCTGTGAGTATATAAAGTTTGTCCATCACTTCATGCTTGCCCCTGCCTTGCTACTCTGTGTCCCAGTGATGAGTCCACTCAGGATTGGCTCTACCTTTGCATGCAAAATGGGTTTGCCCTAATTCATTCTCTACTGTGCCCTTGTGTGAAGGAGAAGAGCCCATACAGGATCTGTGTCTTATAACCATAAACAGATTAGACCAATGCTCTACTGAAGTGTGAAGGGAAGGAGCTTTTGATCTTAAGGGTCTTCAGATGGAAAATCCTATGCGTAGACAGGAATTCTGACATTGTAGTTTAGTGTTTCAAAAAAACATCCCTGCTTGAGACATGTCAGGGTAGCCTGGACAAATAAAACACAGGAAGAGGGATTCCATGTGGGAAAGCAGCTCAGATGTCTGCAAGAAAGAAGAGTCCTAAAGGTCTATAAACTCTACCATAAATCTGTACTAAGTCACAAGTTACCATAAGGCTATCCCTCCAAAATCCTCTCTTCCCAGGCTACCACAGTATCACTCTAGTATGACATAAATTACATAAAGAAACATATAAAAATGTGTGCAGATGGGTTTTCTCTGTGAAATTGCTTAATTCACAAGGTCAACAAGGCCTTACTGCATGACAGGATAGAGGGTGGTGGCTGATAAACGCAAAGGTTATGTTTTGTGTTAAGGGTTGCAGAACAGAGGTCTGCCCTTACGAGCTATTATGACTTTCTCTGCACTCCCAGGATCTGGATGGCGGCCCAGTTCTAGAATATATTGGTTCTTCAAGTTTATTGGTAGTTTATTTTGTTGGTATTTTATTTTCAAGTTTTATTTTCTTGGAATAGCCCTAACCACATAATTTGGGAGTGATATAGCATTTGATCACAGAAGACTTGACTAGAACCTTTTTGAATGCTGCTTGCCAGAAATCACAAAATTTGCTGGGAGGCAGATGTTTAAGGTTGCTTTTTTCCCAGAACAGCATTATTGTTTTAGAATAAGCAACTGTGGTGTCAAAAGTCTTTCAATATTAGGCAGAGCATGTCAAAACATAAAATAAGCCATTTGACATAACTTATCAATTTATCTACATAATAATGCTAAGTAAAGTCAGAATGGGAGAAACTGATAGTCATTCAAAACTGTCTTTCCACAAACCTAAAAAAAACTAAGGCAAGCCCTGTCCAGAAATGACTTCAATAAAATAGAATTACAAAGCAAAATAAACTAAAACAAAAATGAGATTCAGGCAGTGCACAGCCCTACTAATGCCAACACCTTACAGAACACCCCACCCTTTTCAATATCATCTAGCTTTGCCCCGTTCTCATCTGTACTAACACAGAGCACCAAAGACATCCTGATGAAGACTAATATCCCCTGCCCCAGCTCTGGAGTAGGAAGGGGGAAGAAGTATATTAATAAAAGAAATCCAAATACTACTTTTCCAAGAAAACATTAATTTGCAAACTAAACGGAATACCTTGCTCTGCACAGGAAGGTTGGGAAAAAATTCAACTTTTTATGAAGATATTATGAAGATATTTACACCCATAGACAATTTTTTCCTTTCCTTCAGACCAGGAGGGAATAGAGAAAGCAACAGTGTAGCTCATGACAACGCGAATAGGAGACACAGTGGCAAAATTTTGGGTGATACCTGACAATGTGCATTTCTGTTCTGAAAAGGAAGCAAATGTAGTCAATGGATTTCTGCAGGTTGAAAACATTGACGTTTACAGTGCTGTTCTGGCCATATCACTTCCATTATAGGAGCACAGAAGAACCTGCCAGGTAAGTTTTGGGTTGTGCAGAGCTGCCAGCAGTGGCAAATATTTTACTTCTTACAGGATTTTCTATTGTGCCTGTTACTAGTATCCTTACAAACTGGATTATATAAGAGAGGCTGGTTTGGGGAAAAAAAAGTTGTTTGAAAGGAAGAAAAAGAGAAAGCTGTCAACTTGTCTTTAATTTATATTCCCCATTTTAAAGTTTCTTAACTCTGTCTACACAGAGATGCCTCTTTGTTTGGTTTGGTTTTTGTTTTTTTATCTTTATTTTTCTTCAGTTTCTCTCTTCCTTAGTGCAAAGCATTTTGCAATTTCATTTAAAGAAATTTGAGGGAGGCCAGTGATGATATTTATCCAGAAAAAAAGAAAAGCAAACAAGTGAAGACTTGTTATCTGAAGGCTTGAGGATCATAGTATCCTTTGAGGAGACTCTCAAGTCATCCAGGGTTCCAAAGACTATCTTAGCATCTTGAACTGTATCTCAGAAAATAAACTAAAGGTCTTACAAGAGTCTTGCTGCTTTATGGTTTGTTTGGGGTTTTTTTTAATAGAATAGAATAGAATAGAATAGAATAGAATAGAATAGAATAGAATAGAATAGAATAGAATAGAATAGAATAGAATAGAATTTTTCAGTTGGAAGGGACCTACATCAGTCGTCTAGTCCAACTGCCTGATCACTTCAGGGCTGAACAAAAGTTAAAGCATGTTGTTAAGGGCATTTTCCAAATGCCCCTTAAACAGTGACAGGGCTTCAACACTGGAACAGGCTCTAAAAAGCCTGTTCCAGTGTTTGACCACCTCTTGGTAAAGCAATGTTTTCTAATGTCCAGTCTGAACTTCCCCTAGTGCAGTTTTGAACATTCCCATGCATCCTATCACTGGATCCTAGGAAGAAGAGATGGGCACCTCCCTCCCCACTTTCTCTGATCAGAAAGCTCTAGAGAGCAGCAAGGTCATCCCATAGTCTTCTTTTCTCCATATCAGACAAGCCCAAGACTGTCTCAAGCCCAGGGCCAGCTCAAAGAACTTAGAATACATTGCACATTGAAAGGGCAAAGACATAGAAGACTAAGATCTTTCAGGACCCTCTCTACTGTACCAGAAAAGATGTATCGCATTCTAATCAGTCTTACATTAGCTACTCATTGGAAGTATGGAAGTAAATACAGCTGTCATCAGCAGGCTCTGTATTGATCCCATAGTAAGTACTTTTCACTCAGCTGGACCTACTTAACTTTCAAGATTTACTCCTTGAATACCTGTACCTCTGCTAGTCAACACAGGTTTGTTTACAATTCATCCAGCCTCTTTTAAACAGTTGCTTTACAATGAATCAAACCTAAAATGTGCCTATTTTTCCAAAACAGATGCAAGTATCTGCAGTTCATCAAATGAATGTCATCCCTGACTTTTACCAGGATGTGATTTACTACAATGCTTTCAGAATACCTGGAAGCATTCCAAGGTTCATAATTTTATGATGCAATATCCACATTTTATTTTGACCTCTAGAATGTTTCTCCATCCTATCATATAGGTGGAGAAAATCTGTACCATCTTGAATCAGCTTTTAAAATAAAGTTTAGCACTTACAGATCTTGATTGAAACTCTGTGAAAGACAGTGGAAATCCCCTTGTTTTCCAGGTGGAGCTGGTTTAAGACCCATATAATACTTTTTACATGTAGTACTCATAGTTATTTAAAGAAAAATAAGTATATAGTCCTGTTTTACCAAAAGGAAAATTCAAATGTAGAATTGTAAGAGAAAACCTTTCAAAAATATCTGAAAACTAAGGGTGCACACTTTGAAATAGAAAACCGAGTTCTCACAGGAGAAGCTAAGTGACTAAAGAGCATATTGACTTCAGTTGTAATGGTCAAAATTCAGCAGTTTAAGTATTCATGTTTCATGGGCCCTAGAAAACAGTAAACTGTAAAACAGTAAGCCAGTAGAAAAGATGGGGTTGGAAACAGTCTTTTTGAGTTTACCACACAGACCATTCTGCCTTGACTATTGCTAGGTTATGAAAATGCTGAACATTGACATGTTACATAGAAACTCTAATCCATTTTTATACTGTTTCAGTCTGTAAAAGAAACATATTACAATGTAAATATAAAATACTCCCAATTTCTTAATAAAGAAAAAGTCCCCTTTGCCTCACAAGAGCCATAACAAAGGAGTTCATGGTTCAGCCCAGTGATATCACATTGTACTTAATGTTTCGCCAACCATCTTCAAATTATTAATAAAGTGCATTTCCATTTTTCCAAGTACAAAAGTAGTTCACATTGAAGCTTTCATACAACAATACAAAACCATTCAAAATTCAATTCGATGAACAACGTTCAAGAGGCCAGCCTCTCTCTTCTCCTCAAATACTGATAAATTTATCACCTCAAATTGTGATAAATAAATAAATTCCCAGGCTATTCCCAACTGATCTCTCTGAGCATATGTAACAATATAGATCTGGTGCGAGGACTTACAGTCCCATAAAATGGCCTGGAAAGATGTGAGAAGGCAACCTGTCACCTTCAGTTTCCTGCTGGATATCTGACTAGGCTGCTTTCTAGAGTGCTTTCAATCTCAACTGGTTTGAGTGCTTCTCTTTGCAGGTTGCTTATTCAATTCACCAATACAAACGAAATAAAATTGCTGATCTTTTGTTATTAAGTTAAGATGGCTTGCAATTTTGCTTCTTTCATGCAATTTAGAGACATTCATTAGAAGAGAGAGATATTATTTCTACCTTTTCCTGCTTGAAGCCAGTTGCACAAGAATCTGAATAAGTAAATCCATCTCTTACCTGGGAGAAATGTTGTAATTCCTAGAAAAAGAGAATCAGCCTACAGTCCTTTAACATCTGTTCTCTGTGAGGTAGTAGCATTGAGAACATAGTAAAACAATGAGGCATCTATATCTACTTATCACAAAGCACTGTAATTCCAAATAAGAATGAAGTTTTTCAGTCATAGATATTATTATCCATTATTTCACATAGATTACTAGAAACAGAGGTTACTAAATAATACACAAATAGAATGATGACAATGTAAGAGTTCTTAATTGCTATCCTGAACTATTTCCTCTGCATTCTCTGTTATTGGATGACCTTCGATGGGTAAATATTTTCTATCCAGAGAAGGCAGATCTTATTTGTTACATAAAGCAAAGTTCTGTGCTTGTTTTAATCTTATCCCTAAAAGTTTTAAAATTTTATTATTTTTCATTTTAAAAGTCTTTGGTCATCATCTGGAAAATGGTCAAAATCATGGCTGGATTATGCAGTGAAACAGTTGAAACACATCTCAGTTTCCCTAAAACAGAATTTGGTGTTGTTTTTGTGATGGCTTTGGACATACTCAAGCCTGTGGGACATCTGGTTCTTTGTGACAAAGCAGGTATTTATAATGGACAGTAAGTGTAAATTTCAGTGAAGGAACCAGTGTCCTTGTGAAGATATGGAGTCCTCTGTATTTTGTTTTACTTTAAGGAGAATTTAAGAGATTTTCACCCTCCTGCATTTATTTATCATCATCATAATGTAAGAATCACATTGGGTTGCATAGCTCTGATTATGCACAAGTACAAAGTTAAATGTTATGATGTGAGACATAATTTATTTTTCTAGTAATCATTTCAGTATATGTGTGTGAAGATTTTTGCAGGCTTATGACTTCAGGCTGCAAATTCTCTCTCTCTCTTTCTCCTATTGACCACTTGTTAAATCTTTTTGTTTGTTTCCCACCTTTCCCCTGGGACCCACAGACAGACAGCCTTGCCAGATTCATTTTCTGATCAAAGCTGTTTGATTTGGTCAATTTTGCCACATTGGAGACGTTCTCTATTACAGAGATAAATAGCCTTGGGCTAACTGTCAACGAAAACTTGTAAGCTAATAAATTATTCCAATTTCTTCCTGCGGATTTCTCTGGAGACAGCCCTAGGAAATACAATTTTTGATTAGTAAATTTCTCTGTGTGTGTGTCTGGACATTCAAATGTGTCTACTTTGATTAGCACCATTGCTTTTCAAGTAGACGCTGGCTGAGGGGCTGTCAGTTGCCGGCAGCCCTGATGCATAATGCATCAACTGGGCCCGGAAACAGGAGCCTCATCCAAGGCTGGAAAGGCGGGAAAATTGCCCCAACAGCCCTTTGCACTGCAGGAGCAGTCCAAGTTGCAAGATGTTGTCCAAGTTGTTGTCTGCAGGCACAAGACTCTGCAGAGCAGAGGATCCTCAGGAGAGGGAAATCAGTAGGAGCAAAGTAGGGCAAGGAGAGAGCTAGGCAACTTTCTGCCTTCACCTTCACCTCCTCAGCCTCCATTACCCCCGTAAAAATCACTTCTTCCCCTTCTTCTCCTTTTGCCTCCTTATCTTCTTCCTCTTTCTCTTTCTCTGTCTCCTTCTCCTCCTCCTGCTCCCCATCCTCTGAGGAGGATGAGATTTTGCTTCACCTCCCACTTGGATTCCTGTTCATCTGCTGTTTGCCTAGTTAAGGACCTGCAGGTTGTTATAGAAACAATATTTTGGCTATAACAAATCAATCGGTGCGTGTGAACACAAACATACAGATCATTTATCAACTGCAAAATACCCTAAATTATGACCTTTCTAAAACCTATCAGAAGGGCGAGGGAATGCATAACGTAAATTAAACTTTGAAGGGTCAGCGATTTTTACTTTCACTATTCATCTTTCTTTCACCTTATAGGTTTAAGAACAAGAGTGCTGTGTAATTACATTTCAATGGGGTGCAGCGGTTCATTATTCTCTGCTATACCAATCTACTGCAACATTTCCAGTGCAGTCAGGTACGTTTTAGCAGATATTAGTTGCATAAGACCATACTTGCTCTTTTGGACGAAAAACATCTTTTAATGCAAAACAATGCAATTGTCTCAATTTGCAAAAGACAGCAATGGTAAGGTTTTTAAATCGATATGCTTGTTTATATTTTATTATAAAAGTGATGAAGAGTGTTTTGTAGTTTCCTTTCTGCTATTAGTAGGCTTTCTCATTTTTTTCCTGGCTCTTTAAAATCCTGCATTTTCTGCCTCCCCCTGAAAATTTGTTTTTGTACTGGAGCCCACATCAGTGATAGAGATGGGCAGCTTCCAACTGAAAAATCTTATGATGCCAATTATTCACTTATGTGGTGTGATGGCTAAGCAGCATACAGTCACTTAAGTTATAGCCTTCCAGCTGAGGATTCAGAGGACTGCTATCAGTATTAGATGCTCTCATTCCACCTCTGTGTCTAGAAGTACTGCGTATGTATGCATATCTTAAACAGTTTTTAATCCAAATAACATATACAACAGAGCATGGACAAAAACATATGAAATGATCTTACAGTCTAAAAACTACTTGAAAACTGTAGAGGCAAAATTATCTTGTGAATACTAAAACCAGGATCCACAATAAAAATGTTAAATTTTAGCAGAATACCAGCCATTCTTGAGTCTATTATACTTTAAATAAATATGCAATAAAGTGGAAGATAGTAGTATTTGAAAATTTTTCACTGTTTACAGTGAAATGATGGACAGTAAGATACCTTCAGGATGCACCCCATATCCAGA
>VYZS01078428.1:5404-10404 GCA_013400695.1 Neodrepanis coruscans | reverse complement strand
GAATCCCTGAATTCTAAATAAAATCTCAGTATTAACCTACAATCTGTGGCATACCTGCATGGGCCAAAATTTTTGTGTTCTCTAACATAAACTTGCCCAGCATCTTTAAGGAAATTATCATGCAATTTCAAGAAAAGCAGTTCAAAACCCATAAAAAATATCAAATAAAAAGGCTTACCCAAAGAGTTTAGATTATACTTTTTGCTAACACTGAAACAAAATTCAGCCACCTCCTCTCTTTATCTTTGGTAGACTGATGGATAGGCAGGTGAGAATTTGAATGCTCTTTTGTATCTTTAAATTACGTGTTTGGCATTTCTAAATCATTTATGTAATTCAACTTTAATGACATGAATTTTCATGAAAAGAAATTTTCAGTTCCCTGATAAATATTCAGGGAGACAAATTTTTAAATTTGCACATGGAAACAATCACATCAGAAGCACCTACATGTTCACCTAACCACAGAGCAAAATCAGCCCACTGCAACTAGTTAGACCTGCCATAGTTATATAACAGTGCACATTTTGAATATTTACAGACTATTCACACTCAACTAGGTAGCTCTTTAAAAAGCTTCAGCAATATGACTTCAGGTAACTATATAGTGAATAACTAAAAGAAAACTCTGAATGGTCTGTGAATGGTATGAGAAGATAAATTATATAACTTTGCTTTTCAGGAGCAGGATGTAAGTCATAAAAAGCACAGCATAGCCGTGTCACTACAGAGGGACAATCTGCAGTGAACATGATGAAAGAAGCAGACCTTTATGTCATTAATTTGTTTCTTCTTGACATTTAAATTAGTCTTGAAATATATTTTCTTTTCATTGCTTTAGAGTTCCAGGTCTTATCTTATTAAAAAATATGTGAGAATGAGTGAAAGAATAAAGTCCTAAAATGGGAAAGAGTGAAAGTTTAGCAATTTACAAACACTGAGTGTTGTTTTTTTGTTTTGTTTTTGTTTTTTTAGATGTTTACCATTTGCACTTGTTCACATTTAAGTGCAGTGATGTTTTACAGTGAGGTAAGGTTTATCTGACGCTATTCTTCTGGTTAGCATCCAAGGACTTACAACATTATGTATTACTAGACACAGACTCCAAAACAAGTCATCCAGCTACAATAGGAAAAAAAAACCGTTGTGAGTCTTCCAGTAATTTTAAGGCAAAATCATGCAGAAATGGAGAAAGAGACGTGGAAAGGAAGAAATGTGAGAGGACAAACATAAAACACACAGTATAGATCGCTCCACACATCTCCATTGTCTCAGATACTGTTTGACACCTAGAATGTAGCAGAAGCCCATAACTAACATGACTTCTTCAGGAAGTCTGCCTCACTGATCTAACACACATCCATGTATCAGCTAACTAGATTTTTAATTCATATACATTGTGCCAGATTTTTTTTAATTCTGTGATTTATAGCCATAGACACAGTGAGTTTGGGTTTGTACAAGATGACTTAGAGCAGACCAGGATATTAGGTAACTTACAGAAAAATGCAGAAAGGAGAAGGCTCCTCAAATATTAAATGTGCTTATTTTTAGAGCTCCTGTGCTGCTCCCCTGTGTTTCTTTATAATCCTGATTTGTCCATTCCTGAGTCAGGATGTTTTGCCCCATTAGTTTTTTATCAAGTCCTAGCATTTTCCTCTGAGAAACACTGATAAATTTTCTTTATCATGTGGGCCTTGCTGCTGGTTTTGGACATGAGAATTGCAATTGTCACCACTGTGAGATGCTGAGGTCAGTGTTTTCTCTAGCTACCTGGGGAGATACTACATTTAATTTCATTTTTGTTTTCTCCACACATTTCATAACAACTTGAAACACTATTTGAAATGTTATCCACATGGTTAGACTGGGGTTTTTTTAATTAGTCTACCATCTAAAGTTCATATTTGTAGAGATGTACAAAGGACATCTGGAAAGCAAACAAAGTGGTATAGTTAGATCCCTTTTATGTTGAAAGTCTAATATCTTTTGTTTTCAGAAGAAGTAATCACTGGTTGCACAAATCATGCTATGCACCACTAGCACATTATTTTTAATACAGTATTGTTGATTCCTGTTCTGATAGAATGAATTTCTTATCATAAGTGTTCACCTGTAGATCTAGGAGTATATATTGACCAAGTTAAGAGTCTTAGAGGTAGGATCAGCTTGATACATTTACCACCCTAGGAGGGAATACCAGAAGTAAAAATTTTTCATATTGTCTCTCTCTGGTTTTGGAAAAGCATGTTGTTTTATTTTACCCTTTCACTAAGAGACAAGCTGAATACAGATACAAGGATGGTCCTTTTATGAACATCTTCAGCTTGTTAAGTCTTTTGTTCATCCTCTTGCTTCTCCTATGCCAAGCATAAGAGTTTCTGTGACAGCTTAATCTCAACCAGTGGAACATTTTCCTCCTTCCAATGAGGGCAGCAAAGAATGGTGGAAGAAGATTTTACTCTAGGAGAAGACAGTGCATATTTATCCTGTGGTTAGTGCAGGTTGCTGGCAGCCAGTAGGCATGAAACCCTGACTACAGCTTGTCCCTTCTTTCCTTTTGGATGTTTACCATGGTAAAAGGGGAAGCCAATTAAGCATCCACTTAAGGACTCACACTGGGATCTGGTTGGAAAGCACTGCTACCAAGATCAGGGTATTATTTGCAAGAAAAGAAATTACAAACATGGAAAGTATAGAAAATGGTGTTCCATATTTTTCCTCTTTAATAAAGCTCCTTGGAAACAAGCCAATCTTTAGCTACCTAGGGTATTCTGAGGTATTAAAAGGTAAAAAGGTTGAAATACTTCATTTGCAATTACAAAACACACTTTTCCACAGCATGGTAGTGCTGTGTCCTCATTAAATGAACTGCAAGCAGCAGTTCATGACACTAGAAGATGTGAAACTTTGGCCTATTAAATACAACTGCAGAGCAGATTATTTTATTCTAGAAAAATGAAAATATCTTAGCAGTAACTTTAGTAAGCTAAGCTGTACTCTGCAAAAAAATGTATTTAAAAATATACACAAAAATTAATCTGAGTCTATAAGATCTTGCTGCCATATTTAGTCTAAGACCACAATTTTAGACACAAGGAAATAAGAAATTGTGATGCTATTGTACTTGCTTGTCTTCATTTAATTCAAATAAAATGTTATTCAGACCACTTCTGTTCTACTAGAGTGCTGTGTGCAAGAAAGTGTTCACGCTGATGCAAACGAACAGTCAAAAATTGCCTGTCATGAAATTACAGTTGCTGATTTCATCCATTGCTACACATGGCAGAGAGAGATAACTAATTAACAGAGAATTCCCTATGAGAACATAATTTTAAAACATTTTGGCTTCACCTTTCAGCAGATGGACTGCAAGAGATACTATAGGAAAATGAATCAAGCCAATTGAGCGCTCATGCTTTTTTTCCCCATAACATGGATATTTTTGTCAACATATAAATAGATCTGAATAAAATCAAGCACTAACATGTTTAAAATAATAGTCCAATAAGGTTCAGCTGCAGTGTCCACAGAAAAGCCTGATTTTTCAGTAATGCTGGGACTCAAAAAGTTTCTATTAATTTCTTTCCAGGGAAGGAGCAACAGAGAATGCAAATGAAGGCGGGTAGAGCTGCCACCACTTTGGTGTCTGGAGAAGAAGGTGAGTGAGAGAGTTCGTTCAGGCCAATTGATCATCTATCCAAACATTTTCAGCCAAAAACTTCTGTGAGGAAAATAATTCTTTGTTTCTGAAACACATCCTATTTCCTACATTAAATGGACAAGACTACATATTGCTCAGATATATCACTGGAACTCAAGAGAGGTGCACTCTAACCTCCTGGTGCATGGCTGTGGACAGCTAGTCCAGGTATTGCTTGCCATGCTCAGCCTTCTTATGGAAGCAGCCTGCCCTACTAAGATGTGGGAAGATGTGATTTCCACAGTCACCACTCCACTGGGATATCGAGGGCTTTGCGTCTTTGGCAACTGAGGAAAGACTCAGAGGGAGCTGAGTGGAACACAGAACCAAGTATCCTTATTCCCTCTTCCCCTAAAATTCAAAGATGAATAATTATCTCTTACTTTCTTTTGCATCCAACAGAGCTCTTTTTTGAAGGTAAGAAGAGTAAGATGGGAAATCTCTGGAACTTCATCTGTTTTCCATACACTGCTACCCATGATAGTCTGGAGAGCAAAGCTAAGGGACATCCATGTATATGGCACTTGCTCCTGTAGCATAGTCAGACAGAACCAACTTCTTTCGGACAAGCAAGAGACTGGCGAACAGAAGTCCAGGGTGGATGCATTCAGAGGAGGGCTTGTGATTATATGAAGAAAATTTTGCCTTCTGTGATCAGTTCCAAACACTTTTATATCTCAGAATGCCTCACATCTTCCTCAGCTTGTTTCTGTTTAGCACCTGCTACAGGAGATTCCTTTCTGCAGACATAGATCACTGTTAGAAGCTTACAGCTAGATTGCCACAACTTGGTGAAGGCCCATCTATTCCTTCGCTACTTCTGTAGGCTCTCGGCATTTTAGCCAGTGTGGGTTATGGAATCCTTCAGATCACCCTCTTTAAGCTCAAAAGGCACATTCAGTGAAGAAGTCCTGGGCAACCCCTCACAAGGGCCGAGGCTTACACAAATTGTATGTCCTTTTGCAAGCATTAGCAAGACACTTTAAACAAGCTGCAGACAGGTGGAAGAGAACACAGAGATTCCAAAGTCTCCCTGAGGCAATGTCATGGGGTTAAAACCGAAAGTAAAAATGGTCTGTGTTGCTGCCGCGCGGGCCGCCAGCCGGGCGAGGGGGAGGGGGGGGAACGACCACCCGGCGCCCACCGCCGGTTCCTCCACACCCTTCAGCCCCAGCGACAGCCGCGGCGCGGCCAGCGGGGGCCCCCCTTCCCCCAACAGCGGGGGAAGGGCGCGGCAGCAGCGGTGCCAGCTCCTTGGCCGCGGTGAGGGGCCGGCTGCCGGGGTTGCCCGGCCGTC
>VYZS01078405.1:0-21004 GCA_013400695.1 Neodrepanis coruscans | reverse complement strand
AACCTGGGGTTGTAATTTTCACTGGTATTTAATTTCTCTTTTATTTCCTTAGGAATACCACTTCTGATTGTTAACAACATGGAACTATCTATCTTCATCTGAGCCTTGTTCTCATGGTAGAACTCACAAGAAGAAACAGAGGAGAACGATGGCCAAAGAGCCACGTTTCAGAATGGTATTGCAAAAGAAAATCTTTCTTTGTCTCAATGTGCTGCTTTTGAAGGGTTATCTAAATCCCCATGTCAGAGATCTAAGACTGAAGATTCAACCGTGCAACAGCAATTGTGGAGAAGCAACACTATCTACGAGCCATGGTTTCCATGGCTATGACAAGTAACTACTGAATTGCTTTTCTTCTCACAAAGATAGTACTCACATTGGTTTAAGGTTTGTGCTTCTGACAAAAAAATTGCATTTAAGAATTAATTTGATGTTATAGCCTATATTCCATCTATATTCTGTGTAGTCTGTATTCTGTATTCAGAAATTCAAGCTTTCAAAATGGAACATAATTACATCCTCTTCCAGTTCTATAAGGATAAAAAAAAAAAAAACTTATTCAAAGTAATTCAGAAGGTCATCTGAATCCTTCCAGCATCACGCTTTTAGTTGACTAGTTGTCACTGATAGCTTCTGAGAACAGTTTTGTCAAGCATATTGCAGTAAAAAGGCATAATCTCTGCGGGGCATGTGGACAACATGGGTATATATTATAGGACATAAAAATGGGGCAATAAGAGGACTTCTTCCTTTCCCTGCAATTACACTCCAGCAATGAAGATCTGATTTTTGTCATTCCTTGGGGAAGACATACCAAACAGGTGTTTCTGAGTACTTGCACTACTAAGCAGACTGTAATTATTGAGGAAATTAACTTCACAGTTAAGATTGTAGCACCATGATAATTTAGAGGAGTGGGAGGAATCATTAATCTTGTTTCCCCTTTCTTTTTGATTATCACTTAATAGCATTCATTAAAACTGATAACAAGAATCGCTTCTCTTTAAATTTCCTACTGAGTCTCACTTAAGTCAAATTAAACTTTTCTCGGTACAATATATTGCTGTCATACTCAATTGACTTTCTTTATAAAAATAATAAATCTTTTGTACAGATTTATTCTTGGCAGTGCTAGAAACTGCAGAAAACACATGTGTTGCTGAATCATTGTTAAAATAATTGTGAATGCCAACTCTAGTTGTCAGGCACAACCTTTCTACACCAATGAGTAGTAGGTTAAAGAAGTTCTCTCGTGAGGGAAAGTCTAAAGGGAAAGTCTTTGCCTTTAGAGTCAAGAAGAGGCTAACAGATAGCAAAGGTGTAGATTTTCATTGTTATCAAATCCTCTTCTTATTTTTCACTCATTTTCCCACTGTGGTTTGTAGCAAGAAAACATACTTACTTCCAGTGCAGTTATTTTCCCTCTGTTTGAGTTCAGTGCTACAGCTACTGGTCATACCAGAACAAAAACCTTGATCATCCTTCAGACAAAACCCTTTGTTATTCATCCATAGTGAACAGAGGAAATTTTATGAGTTTGAATCTGTAGTGCTTTTTTGTAATTCATCCCTGTGGGATGTCATAAGAAAAGTTATTTGTCAAGACCCTTTTCCACTTTGGAATGTAAAAGAGTTAAGTGTGTAGTCAAGGAAAGCTTTCACTCTATTTACCGTCTGTTGCCTAAATTAAACTACTAAAAATGCAGCAACATTGTGCGAGCTCAAGAAGTGGCTGTTTTAAGTGTTATCACTGTTTATAGCTATTATGTGTGCAAATGAAACCAAAACAGCAGATATAGAGATGAGTTGCTTTTTCCTCCTCATGAAATGTATGCTCGTCTATGAAAAAAAAAAAAAAAAGTGCCCTGGCTTCTCAAAACAATGTCTTTTTAGAACAACCGTATAAGAAGAAGGGTTATGAAACCATACCATTCACTGTTTACCCAAGCAACCTTTTGCCCCTTTTGCAGGAAGAACCGTTAACCAAGAGCAAAGAGTCTGTCAGTTGCAAGAACTGGCATAAGCACATTTTTGCAAAAGTGAAAGATATGGTCAATATCTATCATGTGAACACTTTTAGACACACAAACAACATTACATGCATACCCAGGAAATGAAAATCACATTTTACATTTTAAGTTCGTTTTTACTGAAGCATTTAAGAGTCACATGACCTTGTATCTAGCCCTTAGGATAGCTATAGAACTCACTTTGATAGCCAGGCTTAAAAATACAGCTATTTCACAGAGAAAGAAAAGTGCTAAAATTGATCCAGTCCTTGACTAGTGGTGATGTAGTAGTATGAGTGAAGGCTGTCATATGCAAAAGTTTTTATTTCAGCAGTCTCTACTCATGTGTGTTATCGAAATGAAGAGTGAAAGTCAGACTGAAATGGATGGTAACCAGCTGCTATAAAAACTCACTGGGCTGCACTCACAGTAAGATACAATATTTAGGACTTTGTACAGCCACAACATCCAGAAGTCCTTGACAACATGCAGTCTGTAGGTCTAGAAAGTGAAGTTACGTGTCACTGAAGATTAAGCCCATATAGGAAATAGCAAATATAAACACACATATATGAAATATATAAATACATAAGTATAAACACTTGTAAATATACAACTATAGACATATACAAAAAATAAACACATATAGCACAAACATAACATAAAAGTTCTGAGTTGCAGTTTTGGAGAGTGCATACTGGTTAACAGATTCTGTTGTGTATGTGGGGGGCAGGTCCCTGCTGCCTTGCCAAGTGGGGCAGTACCAATGGGGATACCCCACACCATATGGGGTCGATGCTGAGTGTGGGGCAGGCCAGGGGAGGGCAGCTCCCACGGGGCCTAGTGTAGTGTTGGCAATGCCATGGGGTCTGGCAAGGTGGAGTACTTCCCTCTTCCCTGCTGGGCAGGCACAGGACAGGCACATGCCGCCATGGTATGGTTTTCCACTCACTGGCTGGGGGTGGCAGTCGACAGCCTTGGCGCAGTTCTTTCCCCCCGCTATGGTCCCATGGTGGGAGGCCAGATTACCCTTCAGCAGGGCATGTGAGCATCTGGTAGCTGGAGCCTGGCTGGGGTGAAGCCAGAGAGGAGGATGAGGATTCGTAGCAGCCACCACCACCATTACTGAAGTAGCTCCAGACCCAGCCCTGTCCCTCGGAGCCACAGGGCAGGCAGTGGGCACAGGAAGCGTTTGGGATTTCCAGAGCAGGACGAACAGATGGAGCAATGGGGGCTTCTGTGCACAGAGGCTGATGGGGGTACTGGAAATGTAAATAGAGGATATTTTAAAAAGGCACTGCACATGGAGCCCACTCTTTTTTGGAACCTGGCCGCGGTCACGAGCTGACAAGCTCCATTTTCGGTGGCATCAGGAATTCATGTAGTGGAGTTTTTCACCCCTGTCTCTTAATCCTGGCTGCGGGAAGAGAGAGAGCAGGCACACATCACCCTCTGGCTTTTGGGTTTATTCCCTTTCTCCTCTAAGCAATAGCTCTGCTCAAATGTGGTTTCTTGCCAGCTACTCCTGCAGTTGCCCCAGCGGCTGCCAGAGAGCAACTGCACCTCCAACTGCCTTCAGGGAATGTGCAAGCTCCCCATGCAGCATCGCAGACACCACTGCACCCAAGGACATTCAGGAAAGGAGGAATTTTGCTTTTGAATTGTGTTTGTTTTTAGTTATTCTGTAATTTGTTTCCTGGTTTTGTTTTCATTTAAATATATACATACATTTATATATAACGTAATAAAAGTTGTTACTACCTTTATATTGTTTTTTTTGTCTCAAATGATTAAAGTGTATAACTGTTCATTAATCCAGGACAACTGGTGGTACCAAAAACGAGCCAGCTTTGTGAGCAGTTTCTTTCCTGAGCTAATGTGACACAAAAGTGCTTTATGAGCAATTTTGCATCAAAATCTAAGTTATACCAGTATGTGCTCCCAAACTTAGTGTAAAAAGAACTGTTGTAAAATTTGCATGTTTTAAATCAAAATAACTAGTCCAAAAATTGAAAAGTGCTGTCCCAGTGGGCAGATTGCAACTTTCCTGGTCTGTTTCCACAGCTTTGAAACTTGAGAAAAACACAGGTGACACAAGAAAGAAAATGTACAATAGTGGCAGTTCCCTACTTGTTAATTTCTAAAATATTTATTTCACATTCCCACACATTCATACATCCCACTGCAATTTTAAGAGTGCTGACTATTCACAACAAGTTTATGAACACTTAAACACTTTTTAATATGTTTCAATTGTACAAAGTATCCAAGAGACAGTCCTGAAGTATGAAGCTATTTGTTTATATATCTACACTTATACATTGGAAATGTAAAGTTTGGGCAAAAGTTCAGGCACTATAATTTTGATATATCACAAGATTATCTGCTGAAGTGAAGTGATAAATTTTCCGCTAAACCCTTTAAGTCCTGAAACCAACAAGGGCACTATTCATGATTCTGGAGGGCAGTAAATGTGGCTACCTCTAAATCCAACTAAAATTTTAGTATTATAGGTCTAAAATACCTTTTACAAATCCTTTTGGATTGTGGAATTTATGCAAACATCTCCCAAACATCTTCCCTATATAAACTGGGCAAAGTAAATCTCTTCAAATGAGCACATTACTATTGCTAAGTATAAATCAGCTGTCTGATAATATTTAAGATCGTTCACTGCATTCTTTAAACTTAACAGATAAAAAAAAAATCATAAGAATCAAACTTTACCATCTGTGGCTTGGCACAAGGACAAGGTCCAACATGTCAGTTGGAGCCTATATTTGAAGAGGCACTAAAGAGCTGTGCTTATACCACTAGTGCTCCAGGTTTTCAGGTGATAGGAATTCAATCTTCCAAAGAAGTTGCTATCATGACAGTCTTCTGAGAAAAATGGCTATTTCTTTCCATGCTTTGCAGAAAAGATTTCACAAGGTGGGGGGAAGGGTGGGAGGGGAAGGGGAGGAGGTCGGGGGAATCAACTTCACCATGCTTGTGTACCCTCACTTTTTATTTCAATATGTTCTATTTAGTTTTTATCACTTAAAATTTAATTACAACAAAATTATCTGGATTCTACTCTACAATACCTTTCCATGGAAAACCTTTCACTAAAAAAAATGAGAATAATAACATGAGCTTATCAGATGCTAACATTCAGAGAGTCGTTCCTTTTGTGCAAATATATTATTCATACTGTACTCCTTTTCTAATTAAGATATTCAGTAAAAACTGTATAGCTCTTGTGTGGCAGTTAGGTGAAAGTTAAAGATCTGTAGACTAGTTTAGCTAGTTTTGTTACAGTTTCTGGGAACTGAATTAATAATTTTCATTTCATTCTGTGCTTGCCATCAAATGATCAATGGCCTGAAAATCTGGAGATGGGTCTAAACTAGACTGTTACTGATATTATTTAATATCTGCTAAGGTCTTATTAATCTCTTTTACTGGACATACCCTACTGTCAGAATATTGTATCTAATAGAGAAAGGTCAGCACTCTCCCTTACATCTACAGAAAACCAGAAAGCTTTTCTGCTATCAGGAGAGCTGTCAGTCAAAGTCAGGACAAGATATTTGGCTTATGTTAGTCTAAAGGGTGATAATGTTTCCAGGGAAGAGGCACAGCTGCATTTTTCTTCCCATCTAGATGGTTAATATATCAGGTCACAAATCTTGTAGGTTGATAATCCATTATTTATTGTTCCTGGACCTCTCCTGTGGTATGTCATGAATAACATCCACCACTTGAAGCCAAAAACCATCCATTTCTGGAGCACTTAGGTTAGGGCTTTTTTTGTTTCTTTCTCTTTTTAATTGTAGCAGATGATTGACTCTCTAATTGTTTTTCTTGGTGATGTAACAACTTTTTAGCATAAATTAATTTCCCTATCCTTAATGTATCTTCTTGCCATACAAATTTCTAAAGGTCGGTGAAAACATAGCCTTTTCATTGCTTGTTCCTTTTCAAACCTCTGTTTTGGTATTATTACTGCTTTTTCCAGTACCAGTATAAGCTTCCCAAGGGATATATTTTATATGCTTGTTCAGATGATGTCAATATCATTATACTGAATTAGCATGATATTATTAAATTTGAGTTTAACAAATGTTGTTAAAGCATGTTTTAAGTATTGGAGCTTCCATTAAAATTTGTGCCAAGTGTTCATTAGCTAAGACATTATAGGGAAATATTTAAATAGAAAGTGTGAGAAAAGCCTGTTATTTTTGCCTTCGTCTGGTTACTCATATGCAAGAGAAAATACGTGAGAGCAGAGTTAGGTTTGGCAACCCAAGGTGTGATATCAGTTGAGCTGATAGTTCAATGGGGACTGTAGACTGTTACCTTTGCTGAGAAAATATCATTGAACAACTAAAGAAATCATTAAATATGCCATAGTGAACACTGGAGCCTCAATTTAGCTCTGGATGCCTGGTTGGGTTCTTCCTAAAAGGTAGGAAGAACCAGAACATTCGGTCCAGATCACCAAGAAAATGAAGTTGTGGAAATCTGTGATTCCAACTGAGAGTCCTAGATAACTTTTTTTTTTTAATGTAAATATCAAAATGCCTTTATCTATGAAGTTGGACACATGTAATCACATAGAAAATAGCACACATGTGTGCAGAAGTAGCCTAAACAAAAAATCTGGATCTGACTACCTCTAAACTTTAAGACACGAGTGTTCCACATCAGATATGACTATATATTGTTGTCAATACATAAGTGTAGTGGTTTGACCCTGGCTGGATGCCAGAGACCCACAAACTCCATTCTTTCACTCCGCTTTGCAAATAAACAGAAGAGAGAAAATATAACCAGGGGTTTCATGACATGAGATAAGGACCATAAGAGATCCCTTACTGATCACCATCATGGGCAAAACAGATTCCAAGTGGGGATATTAATTGAATTTATTAGTAACAGAATCAGAGCTTAAGAATGAGAAGCAAGATAAATCTTAAACAAATCTTCCCCCCACCCACCTCCAGTGTGTAACTCCTTCCCCCACAGTGATGCAGGGAGATGGGGAATGGGACTTATGATCCCTGCTGCTCAGGGAGAGGAGTCCTTCCCCTGCTTTCCAAGGGTTCCCTCCCAGGCGAGGCAGTCCTTCATAAACTGCTCCAGTGAGAGTCCATCCCATGGACAACAACTCTTCACGCACTGCTGTCACATGGGGTCACTTCTCCATGGGGTGCAGTCCTTCAGGCACAGACTCCTCCAGCATGGGTCCCCCACAGGCCACAGGTCCTACCAGGAAATCCTTCTCCAGTGTGGGCTGCTCTTCCCACAGGTCATCAGGTCCCTCCAGGACCCTGCTCCAACATACGCCTCCCATGAGGTCACAGCCTCCTTCCAGCATCCACTTGCTCCAGTGTGGGCTCCTTCACGGGCTGCAGGTGGATCTCTGCACTCCTGTGGGCACAGGGGCATAGGTGCTTCATCAGGGGCTGCAGGGGAACCTCATTTCCTGTGCCTGGAGCACCCCCTCCCCCTCCTTCTGCACTGGCCTTGGTGTCTGCGTTGTTGTTCACTTTCTCACTCTGCTCTTCTTTGGCTCCCATCTTCACCTACCCTAACCTTTTCCTCTCTCCTTAAATATCTTATCCTGATTGGCCTGGCCTTGGTCAGCGGTGGCTCCAGCCTGGAGCTGGCTGGCATTGACTCTGTCAGACATGTGGGAATCTTCCAGCTGTTTCTCAAAGAAGCCTCCCCTATGGTCCCCCCACTACCAAAACCTGGCCACAGAAAACCCAATACAATAAGACATATGACAAGAATAGCCCAAACAAAGCATTATTCTGACCACCCTTACTGTCTAGTATTTTCTTGGACAGAATCTGATAGTGTAAGTAGGGAAATAAAATCTACACTATGAAAAGAATACTAATAACCATTAATATTTGTCTAGAATTTGCGAGAATGAGAGAATCCTTTTCATATTTGTAATGCATCATAGAAGAATGCTGTGCAAATGGAACATCATTCTAGTGTGGTAAACTTATGATTTTACACTGAATGGAAATAATAGAAAATTGTAATTCAGTTTTCTTGGTAGATCCAGTTTGAAAGGTAAGTGGTGCATATTAGATTATCTCAGAGTTTCATTTTTTGTCAAGTATTCAAGAATGTTTGTCTTTAGCCTTGGGGGGTTTAGACTAAGTCTTAGCCTAGATTGCAACTTTGAATTATTTTGTCATTCATCCTAATGAAAGAAGTGTATTCATGTGATAAATTTCCTGCAGTATGACTGACAATCTCTGCTAACAAGTAATGTGGGCTGAGACAAAATATAGGCAGAATTTAACTTGCAGTATAAAGTTGTGTCCTCTCCACTCTGAACAAAATCAAGCATTTCGTAAATTCATAATCATTTCAAATAAAAATTACAGTACAAAATTTTAAAAAGTCAGAATTTATAGTATTGCTACATTGCTATGATCCTTCTACATTGTTATAATATTTTATTGCTTCCTGTTTTCTCTGTTTTCTTTTCAACTGTCCACCATGTTACTGCACAAACTTAAATACCGTCATGAGGAAACTTGCTACCATAAATGGCATCAAGTATTAGCAAAGTAGACAGATGCATAGGACAAGTAATGAAGAAACAACATGCACATGGAAAAATCATGAACTGTTCCTTTGCTGTTCATATTCCCCAAGATGTATCTTGAGTGTCTCCTGGGATCCATCCCACATCTCCTACCTTTCTACATGAGAAGGTAGGTAGGTCCTGTTCAAAGGGCAATGACTCAAGTTTTGCCTACATGATTGAAAGGTCTTGAACCATCAATAGGACTGTTAATGTTCACTAACAGAATTCAGACATAAATGATCTCTCATTCCAGTTTCCATAAAAATATCACGCTGGGTGCTGGTCATTGATAAACATATACACTAAAAGAATTGGATGAAATCCAACATCCACTAGCATGAGAGGACATTATATTTCTGGAAATTAAAAAATTTTGAAGTTTTTGGTGGTTGATAGAGAGAAGGTAATCAGCAAAGACTAATCTTATCTTCCCAGAATAAAGAAATTGTAGTTCTACTGAATTGTTATCTGTGAATGCACTTGAGTAATGAAAGAGCCAGCTGGGGTGTGTCATTTGATCTTCAAACTAGTCTAAACTATCAGCAGGGTGTGTTCTAGAATAAAAATATTCTTTTGAGTATTTTGTTCACGATAAAAGCTTGGATTTTTTTGTTTTACAGCATGAAAACGATTAGTAAGCACATGTATTTCCTTAATCTTTGGGAAAACTTTGCTTCAAATTTACACAGAAATTTTGGTGGTTCTTCATATAAAGCTAGTTTTGTTCTGAAGTAAGCTTATTTAATATATATTTTCTAAAATATCTAGAAAGAGAATGTGAATAAGAGCAAGTAAAAGCTGGATAATTTATATACTGAGAAAATAATAGATAAAGAAAGTTTTCAAGGAATTATGCTCTGCACATTTTGTAGACTACTTTCTGGATATGAGTTTATTCATTTTTCGCTGTAGGCTGCTATGCACAGAACTGAAAAAAAATCCCTAACATTATTTATTACTGAGCTAGGAATAGAAGCAAAGACATTCCAAAGAACAGCTATTTTATTTATTGGAAATTTAGAATACCTAATTTCATCTGGTGAGTAGTAATGCATTGGGTATTTCCATAAACAGGCCCTAACATCTTTCACTTGATATGCTATGCTGGATACTGCTTGTGTCCACTTAGGAAGCTAACTGATGAGTTCAAGAAAATATGCTCAGAGGAAGTTATTCACATACAAAAAAGAGAAGTCTTCTCATCCAAAAGCATAAAACTGAGCTCTGAATATTTTGGTGTGGTGGCTGGCCTCAGCCACTGGAGAATGTATAGTTAGGTCAAGTCTGAGCTGAGGATTTGCTATACAGAACAACACATTGATCCTTAGGCTTTCAGTTTCTTGCTTTCAGTTTCCCTGCCTCAAAATGCTTGAAAGCTTTTTGTGCTGTGAAAACCCAAGTTTCTGCAAAGCACAGTTAGGATTAAGAAAAAAGGTATGTGAAAAACTGTCACAAACACCACTGAAATGGTGACACTAGTGCTTTGATTTTTTTCTGCATGCAGAGACAAAATTCTAATAACTTGTTCTAATCAGAAAATATACACTGCACATAATTTAGGGAATTTAACTGTCAGACAAATGGAAAATTAGCTAGAACATAAGGCCTGAGCATAAGCATGTCATATGTAATAGTCAAAGGAAGTGANAGGTAGGTCCTGTTCAAAGGGCAATGACTCAAGTTTTGCCTACATGATTGAAAGGTCTTGAACCATCAATAGGACTGTTAATGTTCACTAACAGAATTCAGACATAAATGATCTCTCATTCCAGTTTCCATAAAAATATCACGCTGGGTGCTGGTCATTGATAAACATATACACTAAAAGAATTGGATGAAATCCAACATCCACTAGCATGAGAGGACATTATATTTCTGGAAATTAAAAAATTTTGAAGTTTTTGCTGGTTGACAGAGAGAAGGTAATCAGCAAAGACTAATCTTATCTTCCCAGAATAAAGAAATTGTAGTTCTACTGAATTGTTATCTGTGAATGCACTTGAGTAATGAAAGAGCCAGCTGGGGTGTGTCATTTGATCTTCAAACTAGTCTAAACTATCAGCAGGGTGTGTTCTAGAATAAAAATATTCTTTTGAGTATTTTGTTCACGATAAAAGCTTGGATTTTTTTGTTTTACAGCATGAAAACGATTAGTAAGCACATGTATTTCCTTAATCTTTGGGAAAACTTTGCTTCAAATTTACACAGAAATTTTGGTGGTTCTTCATATAAAGCTAGTTTTGTTCTGAAGTAAGCTTATTTAATATATATTTTCTAAAATATCTAGAAAGAGAATGTGAATAAGAGCAAGTAAAAGCTGGATAATTTATATACTGAGAAAATAATAGATAAAGAAAGTTTTCAAGGAATTATGCTCTGCACATTTTGTAGACTACTTTCTGGATATGAGTTTATTCATTTTTCGCTGTAGGCTGCTATGCACAGAACTGAAAAAAAATCCCTAACATTATTTATTACTGAGCTAGGAATAGAAGCAAAGACATTCCAAAGAACAGCTATTTTATTTATTGGAAATTTAGAATACCTAATTTCATCTGGTGAGTAGTAATGCATTGGGTATTTCCATAAACAGGCCCTAACATCTTTCACTTGATATGCTATGCTGGATACTGCTTGTGTCCACTTAGGAAGCTAACTGATGAGTTCAAGAAAATATGCTCAGAGGAAGTTATTCACATACAAAAAAAGAGAAGTCTTCTCATCCAAAAGCATAAAACTGAGCTCTGAATATTTTGGTGTGGTGGCTGGCCTCAGCCACTGGAGAATGTATAGTTAGGTCAAGTCTGAGCTGAGGATTTGCTATACAGAACAACACATTGATCCTTAGGCTTTCAGTTTCTTGCTTTCAGTTTCCCTGCCTCAAAATGCTTGAAAGCTTTTTGTGCTGTGAAAACCCAAGTTTCTGCAAAGCACAGTTAGGATTAAGAAAAAAGGTGTGTGAAAAACTGTCACAAACACCACTGAAATGGTGACACTAGTGCTTTGATTTTTTTCTGCATGCAGAGACAAAATTCTAATAACTTGTTCTAATCAGAAAATATACACTGCACATAATTTAGGGAATTTAACTGTCAGACAAATGGAAAATTAGCTAGAACATAAGGCCTGAGCATAAGCATGTCATATGTAATAGTCAAAGGAAGTGATGTGGAAATCTTTTTAATTTTTTACCTGTTTTTAAAGAGTTATTTCCCATGTGAACTTAGTTCTTTGGTAGCCAAGGTACTGAGCACTAGTAAGCAGGGGAAATGGTTAAAACTGCAATCTCACAAGAATAGCAGTAACATTCACTTCCTGTTGTTATATCCTTGCAATTCTCTTCCCCTCCCAAAATGTCTACATGTAGTGTGGAATTTAGTGTAGTCCATTGTTGTGTATTTCCAAGGCGACAAAGCTGTCTGGCTCTAATTTTGGGTGTGCATTGCCTTCTCTTTCTTTCTTGTGCTGACAGGCTTGCTTGCTGTGTTCTGCTCTGAATGTGCACAAGACTTGAGTGGTTCTTTGGAGAATTCTGCTGATACTGGTGGCACTTATTGCCTGACTGGTTATCTAACTGGGCCTTCAAGGGAAACAAGATACCGTTCTTCTGGAGGATAAGATAATGTTCAGACCACACTCGTGGTTATATCCCCATCATAAGTAGCACAACATCAATACATTTTAGAAATGGGAAGAAAGCCCATTTTTCCAAAACACTGTCAGAATTGCCTGAGGTCAGGTTTTCTCAGGGGAGTCTTTACCATGACAGACATTTATGTACAGAGTAGCATCTCTCTCCATATTTCAGTGAGCTCTTGGAATAATTTGTTATAGGATGGTTCTCGATGGACAGCTGAACATTTCACAAATCTTTCTTAGATATATATACCTATTAGCCAAGCTTCAGAAGAAGCTATTGTCCCTGAACTGGGAGACCAGATATATGTTGGCTCTATCTAGGAAGTGGTTTCTGTCATATCATGTACAGAGTGTTTGGATTCCATGCAGGTGTACACTGAAGTTTGTCTCTGGATGTGAGAGAGGTAGTGGTTCTTTATTTTTTATCTTAGCTATTCACTTGTTGGAAAAGTAGCTGTGCTAAAAATTTACAGTTCATTAGGATAAAATAGGGAGAAAAAGTAATTTTAAATATCAAGTGAGTATGCTTTCCTCCTTAAATATTCACTGTTTGGCTGGCTTTCAGTTATTCAGTGTTGGGAATTTTCAGAGTTATAGGATTTTTGGAGGGCAAGAAGCGCCTTTGCACAACTCAGCTTTACATGAGAGAGGGCCTACAGCCTGCTCTATTCTCATGGGAAAAGAATACATGAGATATGCTAGGACAGTTCGACCTGGCTGTTCTCATGAGAAAGCATGCAAAGAAACATAATTTGACCTTGGTATAAGCAAGAGAAACTTAAACAAAGAAGAAAACAAGCCAAACACAACCTGCATCGCTGTAAAGAGATGTAACCAATTAGAGTCTGTAGAAATGTGCTCATAAGTTTATTAACCAATAATAATAGTGTAAGAGCTGTCTGCCAATAGTAATAGAATTAGAAGCTGTGAACAAGTTAGAAATAGTATAAAAATATGTCTGATGCTCTAGAAATAAAGGCTTCGCTTTTGATCATATTGGTCATTTTCGTGTTGTCCTGAGAAAACATCCTCCGCGCATTTCTTCACTATAATTCAGCAATCCTTGACTGGGTTTACATTTGAAGTCAAATAAGATTCTTTATACCTTCTTTTCTCTAAACTTGGTAAAAATTATGTCATACTATGTCATTCACACTATCATTCCTATGCTAAATATATTATTATAGTAAAACTGTAAAGGTCTCATTGGGTAATTTCTTGGAGTCAAACACCTGAAGGTTCTTACCTGAGATCCTTGGTATACTGGTGGTGTCACAGAGATTCCAATCTCAGTGGGAAAGTGGCTACAATGTTGTTCTTCTTCCTCTGCCTTTTAAAATTACACTAGTATTACCTTTAAAATATTTTTCTAAAGAACTTAGAGGAAGAAACTCAGGTTCAATTCCCAATACATGCTGTGCACCTTATCCTCTCCTGCCACAATATTTGGTTCTGTCACTGTATTTCCCACTCTTTTGTAATTGCAGCTCATGATTGTCCATTTATAAAGCAACCTGGGGTTTGACAGTTTCCTAATGAGATGTTACAAGCCCTCATTACAGCTACTTTCAAACAACTGAATGTGGTGTCTTTGTAGGTTTTTTTAGATCTTTTTCATCATGGTTTTCACCCCAGTGAGAAGGTTAAGCAAGCAGGGCTTCTTTTATTTCATTTTCTTTCTTTCTTTCTTTCTTTCTTTCTTTCTTTCTTTCTTTCTTTCTTTCTTTCTTTCTTTCTTTCTTTCTTTCTTTCTTTCTTTCTTTCTTTCTTTCTTTCTTTCTTTCTTTCTTTCTTTCTTTCTTTCTTTCTTTCTTTCTTTCTTTCTTTCTTTCTTTCTTTCTTTCTTTCTTTCTTTCTTCCTTTCTTTCTTTTATTTCATTTATTTTCAGTTCTCCAGAGAAGATGATTAACAGTGCAGTCCTAGAGAGCTTTTGGTTTTAAATGTTGAACTCCACCTGAAGCAGTCAGTTCCAGTTTTAACTTTTGACAATTTAGAAATACATTTTCATTCTCAGGTACTCTGAACAATAGCTTCTTTCTAACTAAATCTAATCTTTGGAGGACTGTCCAATACCTTCTTCTTGTTGTTTGGCAGACATATGAAACAATTTTTAATCATCCTGAGTTGTATTTTGCCAACTGGATCAGAGGATCCTCTTTTCTAGGCAGATTAATCTATCCTTTTCTGCCCCATAACTTACTTTGAAGCTTCAGCCTTCATTCTGGTGGAAATACACAACATAGTGATGGAGAGAAATCAGCTTCTTTGCATACTGTAAGACTGGTATTAGATCATTATTTTTTTAAATGTTGCAGGATTTTTTAACATTCTAAGAAAACAGATAGTAGAAGTTTCAAGATGGTCACAAAAGAGAAGTGGCCTCTCGAAGTGGCCTCACTTCGAGATTTGGCTCTAATGACATAAGGATATGAATCTTTATGTGCAAATTGAATGTCTTCCATTAATTGGTTTTCAGGCAGTAGAACCCCTGGTCTGCTGTTCATACTGTACACATGAAATAAATAGGTAAATACATGTTGTAAGTGACTTAAGTGTCTGTGAGGAAGTGATTTTTTACTCAACTACTGTATAAAATGATTTCTAAATCTCCCATTAGTTCTATCTTCTGTGATGTACTTCCTTAGCTTGAAAGCAGTATCATGATACTTCCACATTCTAATAAACAACTACCTGTTAAACTGCTCCCCACCTTTTACAGAATTTGGAAGCTACATGGTAATCAAGACAAGGGACAGTAAAACAAATAAATAATATTTTTATATAACTAGCTGAAAGTCAAGTAGTTATTGAGTCTCTCCCTGATGATGTACTATGTACTTGTTTAAACTCATTTTTTCCTGAAGCTCCTTGAAGTTCCTCATTTTTTAAACAGTCAGTCAGCTTAAGAACTCAATGATGATTTTAGAGCTTAGTGTTGTCTCTCTCATCAAGGAGACTTACTTTTGCACTTACCAAGTGACATGAGAACCTTTAATAGTCTGAAAACAGTCTGTATGTTTTCCTATCTGTGCACCCAAAAAGAGTACCTCAGTATTCAGCCTTAACATCTCTGTTATACTAGGTTCCATCTGTAGAACGTTTTAAACATTTTAAAACATCTGTAGATGTTTTACACGGCTGCACCTGATGCAAAGTTGCTCCTGAGAAAGTCTGCAGTAATACAGGAACAGGAGACTTTAAAGAGTGTGCAATCAGTATGACCATAACTTGAATAAAGGCAAACAAAACCTTAGCAAAAGCATCAAATTTCCTGAGATAATGTGTTTTTCAGGGTGAAATTCTCATTTGTGGCAGGTGACTTGTAGAAAATAGCATCTGATTTCGTACTGTGCCCAGTGTATACTTCCAAATAGATTAAGAAAGAAACTCAAATGATGATGGATTGAAAGATCCATGCCACTTACTTGCCCAAAGATTTCATTTGTTGCTCCACTGTAAAAGTGTATTTTCCAATTATAATTTAAATTGTTTAGTTATCATTTCTTTAGCAACCACTTGCCAGGCAAAGTCCAGATAACTTCAGAAATTAATGAAAAGAATTTTTTTCTAGATTTTACTCTTTCTAAGTTGCAGGCATGCCTATGGCACAAGAATTCAGGAAATAAAAAAGAAACAAAAAGAAAAATTGGTTTTTGCTTATATTTGGGCAATGAAACTTAACAAATACTATCAAATATTTCAACATAGCACTTCTATACCCTCCTGTTACCAAAAAAAGTCCTGTAAGTGCTTGGCAAAAAACCTGAAAACACTTAGTTGAACCATCCCTAAATAATGTCTTAACTCCTGTTTATCCTTGAAGCTTGAGCAAAATTCATTTTTACTCAACCCTACTTGATTACAAGCATAAAACAGATGTGGAATATTCTTTCTTCCATCTGTCTTGATATATATTCCCAGAGCCATGAAGGATCAGAACAGTTGTTAAGCTGACCTCTATTAGGCTTTTGGATTATTTGCTTAAATCATATATAATTAATAAACTTTGTAAATTTTCACATAGAGTGAGATCTTGACCTTTTGTTCTCCTATCATTCTGGATGTCTGATCCCATTTAAACCTCCTTTCTTATGAAGCCACCAGTCATTGCATGCTTCTTCTTAATGAGTAACAGTCTCAATTCTAAAGTATGGAACTGATGTGTTTGTCAAAAGACTGAAATGAGGGCCCATGTCTTCTGTGACAGTTTCCACAAAGTGCTACAGGGCATTTTTCTCAACTATCACATGCAATAGAGTAAGCCATTGTGCTGTAATAGCAAATGCAAATACCTAGAGTATTACTGAGGCATTGTTCCCTCTCTATTGGAAAAATGATGCCAGATCAAAGATAGAGCAGGATAGCACAAAACAGATTTCAAAGACATGTGTAAACTAACCATTTTCTCTCACCTCTTACTTTACTATTGCATCCCTGGTTCTGGAGCTGTCAGTTGCTTCTCAGAGCACTGTTACTTATGAAGAATACCTTTCTTCTTTGTTTAGATAATGTAGGCCTAAAGACTGCGTATCAATCAGTCTAGACTGAATAAGAGATGTCAGGCTACCAGAGATAAAGAAACCATCACACTGTACTGTTCTGCTATAGATAAAGGATTTTTTCCTCTATTTTTTGGTAGCATTTTTTTCTACATGATTTTTACTTACAGATATTTGCTTACACTGTCTTTTAAATCTCTTTCCAGATTATTATTCAAGATTATTGAATTTTTTGATATCCAAAAACTACAGGATGATACTGTTTTATCTGCAGATCCAAAGTACATATTTTGGAAGGTATCCTCTGGGATGATTCAAAATAATCCTTTATTTTATGTTACTCTGTGGTCTGGCCTCCATAAAACAGCTATTTTTCTTCTGCAGCTGATACAAAGTAAATGAAAGGGATTCTAATTTTACTTTGCTGGTATAAAAATGTGTCATTTCATACAACTAGCTGTTTTTCTTTGTTGTAACTTCTTTCCCTCTGTTTTAGCCTGCAGCTTCCCTTTTTATTTGATCAGTATAGTTTAGAGCGCCACTTCTTCCCAGGAGAAAAACAGGATTTCAAATTGCTACTCATGATTCCTAAGGTGAACTGAAAGGACGCTGACTGAATGAATGTTTCCTTTTCTGTTTTCAGGGCTTATTGGTTTTATTTCCATTAGCTCATGAATCCATTGCGTTTTTTTCTACGTTTAGTAACACTCTTTATTCAAAGATTGACAATTTTTCTTCTCAGTAATTTACAGTTCACCAGAATTCTTATTAACTAGAAAAGTAATCAGTCTGAGTATTACCTCACCAAAGAGATGAATTAAGATTGCACAAAGCCTACAGTTAGAAAAAATTCTATCTATATCATCATAGGGAAAGTCATATAACCTGATATTTAGGTTATCTCTTCAGTATCTCCAGGAACAATTCTTCCAGAACTGGAATTGTTATTAAGTTCTAAATCTACTCAAATTCATAAAATTATATATTTTTCTACTTAAAATGGTTTCCTACAACACAACTATAATTAATAACGGTTTTAAAGAGGGTCTTCTTCTAAGCCTAATCAAATTTCCACTGAGGAAATTCCCATCATTTCTAGTCTAATATTAAAAACAAAATGTTAGACATTTTCTAAATTATTGTTTGAAGGAATTAATTATTTTCATGTATTTTCTCCATCAAAATCAGTATATCTGCTGTAAATTTGATGTTACAACTTTGAATCCATTGATAAATCTGACACTGAGATCAACAAAACCAACTTAGACTTTAAAATATTCTCTCTCTTCCATATTTATATACGAGAATGTAGACACAGACTTTTTATTCCCCATATAAGCAACATAAGAAGGTGTAACTGAGAATGAGAATGTAATTGAACTTAACAGTAAAGATCCATCCTCCTTGTAAAACATTCAGTTAACAAAATAACATGACAGAAAATTTTCTATAGTACAAGCTTCAGTCTTAGGAACTTCTATATATAGAAAACAATCTACTAGTCTCCTTACTTTTGCTTTCCATCCTAATTCCCACTATATATAAAAAAAACCAACCAACCCACCAAAAATAGCTATCCTCTGGTAACAATCTATTTTCCGTAAAGATGTTCTTTATTATCTTCAATAGCCCTTGTTCATAATTATTTCACATTATTAAATGCAAAAATATTTTAAATTCTTATCAATTAGTTTTCAATTCTCAATTTTCAATTCTTAATTATAGGTCAATTTTTAGTATTTGGCACTCTGTGTATTTATAAAATGCTATTAAGTTGGAAGTCCATGTTGCTTCCATCCTTTGCTTTCATCATGGATTGAAGAGAAAGGCAGTACCAGTGGACATTCTCAACTCAGCTGAGCGAATCTAGATCCTGAGGTCTATTTTATAATAATTTTTGCCAGGTGGACATTAAAATTGGCTCAATGCAATGGCATCTTTCACTTTCCCTTGATTAGGGATTAGATTAATATATTTGCAGTAAGTGGAGATGACAGGATCAGCTCATTGAATCTTTAGTTATCAATGGAAAGAATATGGAACTGAAGAGACTGGGAAATCAGGATTAAGCAGTCACTGTGAAGTTCTGAATATACCATTTAATATAACCTTTGACAGAAAAGTTGAAGCTTGAAAACATGTTTTACTATAACATTGTAATCCAGGGTCAAACTTCCACTAATTTTTCTTCTTCATTGTCACATAAATAAATTATGTCTGCCATAGTCAATTTTGTCTCTTTTTTTTTTAATTGACTTTGTATCTCATTAAGCTCTAGCTAGGGATTTGATCTATGCCCTGCTCTGAAGATCATGTTTATGTTCATTTTCTTCATCCCATAAACTCCATCAGCCTCATGGTTGTTGCTTTTGGCAACACAGATCAGCAGTAATGCTGAGCACTGTTTTAAACTTGAGGTCAACAGTATATTGTACATCTACCACATTAAACCTTTTTAACCATCTGCAATTACCAGAATCCGTAGATATCACCCAACCTAACATTGAATGAAATGTGCAAGTTTACCAACAGGTGCAGACACCTCTGCTGTTGTTGCCAGTGAAAAAGAATGGGTAAGTATGGTAAACAGTTATGCATTTCTCATGATGTGTATAACAGCTTCCAAATCAGAGACTTGGTGAGGAAGACATTTCACCTCTCTTCCTGTGTTACGTAGCACCCCATNTGTTGTTTGGCAGACATATGAAACAATTTTTAATCATCCTGAGTTGTATTTTGCCAACTGGATCAGAGGATCCTCTTTTCTAGGCAGATTAATCTATCCTTTTCTGCCCCATAACTTACATTGAAGCTTCAGCCTTCATTCTGGTGGAAATACACAACATAGTGATGGAGAGAAATCAGCTTCTTTGCATACTGTAAGACTGGTATTAGATCATTATTTTTTTAAATGTTGCAGGATTTTTTAACATTCTAAGAAAACAGATAGTAGAAGTTTCAAGATGGTCACAAAAGAGAAGTGGCCTCTCGAAGTGGCCTCACTTCGAGATTTGGCTCTAATGACATAAGGATATGAATCTTTATGTGCAAATTGAATGTCTTCCATTAATTGGTTTTCAGGCAGTAGAACCCCTGGTCTGCTGTTCATACTGTACACATGAAATAAATAGGTAAATACATGTTGTAAGTGACTTAAGTGTCTGTGAGGAAGTGATTTTTTACTCAACTACTGTATAAAATGATTTCTAAATCTCCCATTAGTTCTATCTTCTGTGATGTACTTCCTTAGCTTGAAAGCAGTATCATGATACTTCCACATTCTAATAAACAACTACCTGTTAAACTGCTCCCCACCTTTTACAGAATTTGGAAGCTACATGGTAATCAAGACAAGGGACAGTAAAACAAATAAATAATATTTTTATATAACTAGCTGAAAGTCAAGTAGTTATTGAGTCTCTCCCTGATGATGTACTATGTACTTGTTTAAACTCATTTTTTCCTGAAGCTCCTTGAAGTTCCTCATTTTTTAAACAGTCAGTCAGCTTAAGAACTCAATGATGATTTTAGAGCTTAGTGTTGTCTCTCTCATCAAGGAGACTTACTTTTGCACTTACCAAGTGACATGAGAACCTTTAATAGTCTGAAAACAGTCTGTATGTTTTCCTATCTGTGCACCCAAAAAGAGTACCTCAGTATTCAGCCTTAACATCTCTGTTATACTAGGTTCCATCTGTAGAACGTTTTAAACATTTTAAAACATCTGTAGATGTTTTACACGGCTGCACCTGATGCAAAGTTGCTCCTGAGAAAGTCTGCAGTAATACAGGAACAGGAGACTTTAAAGAGTGTGCAATCAGTATGACCATAACTTGAATAAAGGCAAACAAAACCTTAGCAAAAGCATCAAATTTCCTGAGATAATGTGTTTTTCAGGGTGAAATTCTCATTTGTGGCAGGTGACTTGTAGAAAATAGCATCTGATTTCGTACTGTGCCCAGTGTATACTTCCAAATAGATTAAGAAAGAAACTCAAATGATGATGGATTGAAAGATCCATGCCACTTACTTGCCCAAAGATTTCATTTGTTGCTCCACTGTAAAAGTGTATTTTCCAATTATAATTTAAATTGTTTAGTTATCATTTCTTTAGCAACCACTTGCCAGGCAAAGTCCAGATAACTTCAGAAATTAATGAAAAGAATTTTTTTCTAGATTTTACTCTTTCTAAGTTGCAGGCATGCCTATGGCACAAGAATTCAGGAAATAAAAAAGAAACAAAAAGAAAAATTGGTTTT
>VYZS01078343.1:34839-53699 GCA_013400695.1 Neodrepanis coruscans | reverse complement strand
GCGCCTGCGCAGATGGGTCTAAGGGGGTCGGCCTCTCCTGTGATTGGTTGGCGCGCCAGGGGCCCGCCCCGTGCGTGCAGTGGCTCAGGGAAAACGCCGCAGCCGTCCGGAAATGGCACACACGCCAGGGGGGCATTTTCTGCTAAGGGCGGCCACCATTGGTCACCACGTGGCCGCCGCCAGGCTGTCGCTGTTGCTGGCGCTGCCGCCATGCACCGCCAGTGCAGCCTCAGCACCGGCGCGGGCCACTGGCGCAGCCCCGCCGACGACCCCGCACCGTCCACGCGGTCGGTCCGCGCACTCGCCGCTCTGACTCGTGGCCTGCGCCGTTCCCACTGGCTTTTCTGGGGTCGGTTGTGTCACCACACTGGACACCTCACAACGCCTGCCCAGCGCTCTCGCCCCGCTCTCGCCGTCGCAGCTCTCACTGCTGGGGCTGAAAGGCGCGGTAGAGCCGGCAGCAGGCGCCAGGTGCCGGCAGCAGGCGGCCCCCCGGTCCACGTGGGCGGGGGGGGAAAAGGGTCGTTCCCCCCCCCACCTCCTTGCCCGGCCACCGGCCCGCATGGCAGGAACAGAGACCGTTTTTACTTTCGTTTTTTTACCCTATGACATTATTCTACAAATGTAAATCAAGTCTTGATAAACTTTGTATAGCATGGAACTTGAAAATATGGAAACTGTTGTTTTAGGACCAAAACAAACTCCTGTACTGTCTTTATCTGACATGAAATTATTAAAAGTATTTCTGCATTTTAACATTGTTTTAAATAGTATGCTGCCTAAGAATGTATTTTTTTGTGTAATAACTTTAATAAAAAGTACATGCAGGGATATTCAGGCCTTTCTGTTTGAGGAAGTTTAAACATACATCAGGTGTCAGAGCCTGTTGGAAAACTCTATGTCATACAATTCAGAGCAGACCTGGTAAATCTATTCATCATGAGCTGCAGACCACCACTGTGTTTGCACGGCAGAAAGCTAGCCTTTCTTTTCTGGATAATAAATGATCACAGAACTGGAAATGAGTCAGACCTTTCAGACCAGTCAAAGACAAACTGTCTTTGATTCCAGTCCTCTTGATTCACCTGTACATATTCTATGTATTTCTCAGGTGCTAAGCAGAAGTGTTTTTTGTCTTTGAGGCTGAATGGCCCTTTAGTTTAAATTAGGGACGTTTACTGGTCTTCCCTGAGAAAGTAAAATAAATTTGCTAGTGGTTACTAGTTGTAAAAAGCTGTTAAAATACACAAGTTCTGCCTCATTTCCAGTGAAATGCTGTGACTTAAGAACACTCATTTATTGTTACACAGTATACTGCCAGACAGTCCAGGTAGATGAAACCTGATTCTCTCTCCTATTGCTTTAAGCATTTCATGATCACTTGTGCGTTGTTTCAAAAGACAAGGAAAATATAAAACTCATTGAGGTGAAGGAATAACTTGCAGCTGAGATTTTTTGGTGTGTTCTTGGGGTTTTTTGCAATAAATTGGCTGCATTTGACCTTTGACTCAGGAGGACCTTATGGTTTTCTATTACAAAGGAACCGTTTCCATAATGACAGTGGTAGCAGAGGTGAGATGTGTAAAAGAAACTGTTATGTAATTAAACATGAAGAGACACATATGAAATACTAAAAGCTTGACTGGGCAAGTCAGCCTGTGTCAGCAGTAATGCTAAGAACATCTATCATTGCAAAATCTGTGTCTGGTCTATGATACCCTTCTGCAGGCTAGTTATGTAGTCAGATTGCTGAAGTGAAGCCCTTTTTCACTGACCTGTTACAGTGATATGAAGTGTTAAATATATTTGTAGATAAGCTCTCTTGTTCACTGTATCTAGACAGCAAAATGTTATTGATTGATTCCTGCCTTTGCTTTCCCAAAGTTTTTTTTGTTATTTCTTATGAATACTTGTATGAACTGCATACCTTTGAATTGTGCTCTTTTCCTGTTCTAATGATGATAAAACTTAGACACTAACAGTGGTGTGAATCTGCAGAAATCACAACTGTTACTTCATAGTTAAATGAAGTTAAATGTTTTTAATTCATAGGAAGTTATATCCATACTAAAACAGACCATAGAAAAGTTCGCTTCATTTTGAATTGTATTTGCTTGGTATTTGTGCCTGTCATCTAAAGAGATGATGCTTCCATTTCCCAAGTTGCAACTGCATTTAAGAAAGTTTATAAAGCCTTGGAGCCACCTGCCATTTACTATATTGCTGATTCTAACTTAAAGCTCTTAATGCTTTAAATGCTAGTCTTTGATAATATTGTATGTTAGAAAAAGAACTTACAAAAGGCAAGGGTATTTGCATAAGTATCACTGTTCATTCTTAAAATTAGTACAGGTAAATTCTGAAATAAACCTAGCTGAGAAAAGTAATATTGCATTTACAACTTTCCTGGACTATGTGTTAGTGGTTTATATAATTTTCAGCTTGTTAACAGGTTTTGGGGATTTTCCTTTTTTTCTTTTTCTTTTTTTTTTTTTTTTAAGAAATAGGAGAATCTTGAACTCACCTGTATCATAAATCCTGCTATTTTCTGTTTTATAATGTATTAAACTCTGCAACACTTATTCTCAGTTTTGCAGTCTACTTACATTTTTTCACCATGCTAACACAAAAGCAAATAATTATCTATTTTATCTTTATAAGATGCCTCTGAGGCAGAGAAATACTATCTTAATTACACAGCCAAGAAACTAACATCAGGTAGATTGAGTGGCATGTATAGGTCACACAGGAAGCCTGTGGTTGGGCTGAGGATTGAAACAAGGTCTCTTGCATCTCAGTCTAGTTGCATCTTTTGTTTTCAGTGGTACATGAAACCATTTGTTATTTTAATTCCCATTTTCATGATTATGATGATTTAGGATTCTTATAAAGTAAATAAAACTTAAAAAAAAGCTTTAGAGTAATCCTTAACCGTCATTGAAAATGAAACCCAGACCAAAGATATGTTTGTTTCTTAGCATTTTTCTATAATTCTTCTAAGAAATTTTTAATTTTCTTTTTCTTTATGCATTTGTGTCTGTGAGCTTCCCACTTAAGTAGAGACAAGTGGTGAAAGAGGAAACTGCAATATCTTCAACCATATAGAATTCAGTCCAAGCAGGAAATCTCACAAAAAAACTATTGCCTTACAATATTTTTGAGCCTTATACTTAAAAAACTCCATGTCAAAACAGAGAAAAAAATACAGAATTGCTATAAATAAACCCTAGAAATCCTGATCAAAATCAGTTTTATATTAATTTCTGATTTCCACAGCATTTCAGTTTGCAGGTGGTTGTTGTTCAAAACATTTCAAGGTTGAATGTTTACTACTTACTAAGAATTTGTTACTGGTATTTTTCAGTTCTTCTGGTACTGGAAAGCCATAGGCTTCATATTTTATGTGTTCTGAAAAGTGCAATATATCGTAGGATATTACCTGCCTTTTTTTTTTTTTCTCTTTATATGATCCTTAGTTGAATATATCAGTCTTCAGATTGGAGCATTACGAACAAGTAAATCTATTTGCTTCACTGAAGGCAAACAGGGATGAAATGGCTTAATGTCAGGTAATACAACACCACAAAGGCATCTCGCAGAAGGTCGTGTGCATATGCCTGTTTCTTATGAGAATAATGCTTTGTGGTAATGTGCTTTAATGCATGTTCCCACAGAATTTTTTAATTGTTGCAAAACTAATATGGGGTCCTCTCTGTTGCAAAAGAAAAAAAGACTTTGTATAAATGGCTGTCAGAGGGAAATCTATGCTTGCTACATTTTTCTATAATTCCTCAATCTGTGGACAAGGATGGGGTGGTTATACAGAGTTTCAGCTTGTGCTTCAAATGCTGGAATAGAATAGAAAAATTTTTTGAGGGTATAGTACTTTAATGAATGCTAGTGGAAGACAATACCTTTTATTGTTTCAGTAAGAGGCATTACTTTTTCTTCTTTAAAAATGTATTTTAGTAATCAAATGACTACTAAACCAAATGACTAATCCCAAAATCTTTTTCCTCTCTTCTGTATTAGACTATGTGAAAGGAAGTCCTATCATATGTCTACAACTGGTACAACTCTTTACTATGTTTCTGCTACATAAGAAGGGTTGGGGGAATTGGCAGCATTGTCTTAGTTTAAGTTTTGATGCCAACATCCTGAAGCAAAGCTTTCCCTTTGGTCATAAGTCACAGGCACTAGTATAGTGATACGTTTTAGCAAGAAATTAATTAAATATTTACATGCTGCTATGTTAAGAATTTATCTAAAAAATTATAGTTATACTTGGAAATCATAGACGTGAGGGGTCTAATCTGTGAATATAGTTAGATTGAATTATTATCTCAGTGACTTAAACTTTGCAGTGTGGATACTTCTTAGTGTCTCAGAAGCATCACATTTGTAGTTTTGTTTTGTCCGACGAAAGTCTTAAAGACATCCTGGAGCACACAACCAAGACTGTGTTCACAGCAGAAGAGAAAAGAAAGGTTGGTTGCACAGCAGTTTTTTGGCTGTGTTGTCTACACTACCAGTCAGGCTCTCAATCTGGGCTTTTCTCCTGCATCCAAAGCTCTTAAAAATGCTGTGTTTACATTCAGATTTAAACTGTAATACCCAACATTACAATGAAACAATTAAAAGCAATGTTCAGAGCCAACGGCTCTGTAGGTCTCTCTCTAAAGTGCTTAGAAGACCTGTGTCAGCAATAGGTCCAATTCTTGATGTTTACTTGTCTCTTCAAGGAAATCAGTATAACATCTGAAGTATATTTTAATGTTTCAAAACTGTAAGTAGCTTAAAAAGCAATCTTCTACTACTTTTATCCACTAGGTGACAGTACAGCTCTTTTACCTTTTTTATTATTATCTGTAGGTGCTTTTTGAAACAGTAGTTCCGTACAAACGAAGACCGTGTTCTTTTCAAGTGAAAAGTATGTGCTATGCAAGCTTCTATTAATGAGTTAACTTTTTATATGTTGAGGTATTTTTTTCTTAATATTTCTCTAATTTATCCAAATAAAATTTCTTATCATTAAACAAAGATTATTAGCTGTGAAAGATAACACAGAGTGGCTTAATTATTGTCTGATAAATAGCTATGGAAAAGCAAATTTTGGAAATAAATGGAAAACAAAAGCAGTTTTCAACCCTAAGGTATGTAGAACAATTATGCTTTCAATTGTAGTATTGGTCTTCAAAAAAGAGCTTAAATTAATAAAGCTTTCTTTTTAGTAAGTAATAGATTTAGCAGTACAGTTAGCTCTTGTTTATATGACTTTTTACAGCAATTTAATTTGAGAGACATTACTTCCAGTACTATATTTTATAATGTAGTTGTCTTTTACTTTAGCAGTTGATTACTTCCAATTTTAAAGGCTTGAGAAGGTCAGGCGGTGGAACTAAAACAGAAGATAAAGTTTATAGAATTGTATTTCCATGCAAAATTGCATGCATTTTGAAAACTCATCCTGGTTGCTGTCCTATACTTGAGTAAAGTTATGTCTCCAAGTGTCCATAGACAAGTTTTATCAGCCAGTGTCCCTATGCAAGATTAAACTTACTGTAAAAAAAGTAACTTTCCTACATATAATACACATACATACACATATGTATCTCTCTCATATATAGTTACATAATTAATTAAAATAATAATTTGTCAGGTTTAAAGGGTTTACATGCTTCTGAAAGCCAAGTGAAAATATTACAAAGATCAATAGTCTCACATTTAGTGTTTATAACAAACTTTTTAAAATACTTTTGATGATAGTGTGTGATTTGGATGAGATTATTTTAGGTTACACTGTCACTTTGCTTATTGTTTAAAGGTGGAATGATTGCATGTTCATACTAAATTGTATTGATTCTCATTAAAGAAAAGGACTTTGTTACATAGTAGAACTGTTTTCTTCTATCATTGTTCTGCTGCATTCTGCAAATAAATCTTTAAAATAAATACCTAAATTTATACTTTAGGTAGATTAAGTAAACAAAATGAATATTGCACAAAATAATGAAACATGCTAGCAAAGTAAAACGAAAATAAAACAAAATAACTATACTGATTTGATAGGCTGTCTTGCCAAGCATCTTCAATATAAACCTTATAGAAAGGTTGATTTAAAATATTTAGGAAAACCAGACTTGTAATAATTTATAAAATACCATTCCTGTAAATAAACTTCAGTATGGTTTACAGTGCTGATTGCCAGCTGAAATTTTGGCAAGATTTATGCTCTGGTTACTAGCCTTCTTCCCCAAAATGGTGGAAGTTTGAATAGAATTTGGCACATTTGTGTTTAGTGGATGAAGACCATGTGAGACTTGCACGCTTAAAATTTATGATAGAGCATTACAGAGGATTGCTTTGTACATTGACTTAGAATCTCTAGCGACATTAAAGGCTGGTTTATTTCAGTTCTTATAGTAAAATAAGGTTCACCTTTGAGACAGAATTTTATATATGTGTATATAACTGTTACTTGTTTTCATATTACAACACGGAGTGTGAATATTTCATTTAAAGGAAAGAGTTCCTACCTAAGATCCATCATTTTCCTGTTTCTTCTCAGAGCATGAGGATCAAATACATTTTGCTACATAGGTAACTGCATTCCCATTATAACTTTCTTTTAAACATCCAACAAAAACAAAGTAATATAGTAAGAAGCACTTCTGCACCTTTCAGTTAACTGTAAAACAGTTAAATAAGAAAGCTTGCATACCTGATTTTAAGCAATTGAGTGAATAATAGACACTAAACAAAGAAGTTATTGAGTTCTTAACTGAGAGAGAAGAGGTTGCAAACAAAATATACTTACAAAACTATAGCATTTTCCTACAAATAATTTAGGAATCAAAGTGGCAACTCCGTTTATAATTTTATAGTTAAGAATGTGTATCTTCCACAATAAACTTGTATTTTGGGGTGTTTATGATTTAACTCAGACATTTAAAGCTATGAGGTCTTTTTTGGCAGTGATTTTTTAACTATGTGTTTAAAAACAATTGTTTGGCTTTCTTGGGGTGCATGCATGTTGAAATTAGTGGTTTTCAGACACATTTTTGTAAACGTATTGATCAAAAAATGTTTTATTTCCCCAGATACAATTTTAGAATCCTGTAGTCCTTAAAATTATCAAAACTTTAATTTTGTCCTTAGCAAAATCGAATCTTAATTTTTAAAAATTGGTAGCTGGTATTTTCAAATGCTCTTCCCAAAACAAACTTTTGTAAGTTATATTATCACATGAGACTCTAAGCAGAACAGAAATTAACTAAAAGTTTCTTTTTAAGGGAGGCTGGTAAATATAGCTTCATGTACCAACACCCTGGGCCTGTTTCTTACATTCCTCATATTACACTAATGACTTCAGTTAAGTTGCTTTTGATTTATAGCAGTCCAAGAGAAACATCAGGTCAGTCATGCTTTAAGCAGCTCCTTCTACAAAATAGGATGTGAAACAATGCCTTTGCTACTGCAGTCTAGTCATCTCTATTCAGTGTTTCACAGGAAAAATTGATGGCTGGATTCTGAACTTGCTGAAATCTGTAAAAGCAAGGCTTTTCTGTCAATTTTAGCAGGTGTCGAGTCAAGCCCTTTGTTCTGATCCTGCAAGGATTTATGTGCACACTGCTGTATATCCATTAATTTCACATAAGGAAAGTCATTGCTGATTTGAAGTGCCTGAGTTTCAACAGTATTTTTATTTTTACTTACAAAAATTATGGTTCCATTGCAAGATGTAGTTGTATCATTCACAACAAAGGCTTAAAAGCTATTTTTCATTCTTTGAAATTTTTAGTTATTTTATCTTTGCAAAAACAGTGGATGAATTTAGAAACATAAATTTCATAGCATGAGAAAAGGTATGGATAAATAGAGGCTGAGGAGTAAAAAGTGTCATCATTTATAGCGTATAAAAAATGAAATACTAAGATGAAAACAAAATGGCTAGAAATTGTGGATGATTGCAGGTTTTTCAGCAGCAACTCTTACCTTTCATGTTAGAATGGCCAAGAATGTCACAATGTTGGATGTATTTATTCTTCTGTTATCACTGTGAGAATATGCTCCATTTACAGCAGAATGGTGGGGAGCAGACTCTACAAGTAAAGTTATCTACATTATTTCAGAGATCTCCAAGACAGCATGAGCCTTTGCTCTCTAGTTAAGTCATTGCACCTCCTGTCATCCTTTAGCTGAATAGCATCTTGGTTTCTTGCCACTAGCATGTAATGTTATGATTCTGCCATTTTTTTGCAGCACAGAAAAGAAGGCAGGTTTTTTTCTTCCATTTTAAGTAGCAAAAATGAACATGAAATTTATTTTCACTAATCTCATTTGATGTAATTTCTAAAAGTGCATTAGTGAGCTGAACAATGAATTCTTCAATCCTTTCCTCTTTATACCTGAAGTGCTCTGTCTGTGCTTCCTGAGTTCCTTCCAAATACCATCTTTCCCATGTACTCTTGTGTTTAGGCAAAGGCAATATAAGCTGTGGCTAGTCTGGTACATTGACTATATAGATAGACTAGTAAATAACACTTGCAAGTAGCTATGTGACTGTTGCCAAACAATTCTTAATCGGGTTTCAATAAAAGCTGATAAGACTATTGAACTTAAAAAGTGTCTAGATTGACTTCCCAGCACCTGATCTATTAAAAAGGACGTAGAAGAATCCTGTATATTTGAGGTAATTATCCCTCTGGCAAATGTGATTGAAAATGGTCAATGAATTCAAGGTGAGGTAGGAAGGTCTAGTCCAACCTCCTGCTCAAAGTAGAGTCAGCTAGAATAGATTGCTCAGGGCCACGCCTAATTAGTTTTTGAGTATATCTGAGAATGGTTTCTCCACAATCTCTCTGGGCACCTATTCAGTCTCACAATTACAGAATACTCTTATGTGAAACAATAGTTCCTGTCTTTCCCCCTTTTACCTCTTCTCCTGTCAACTGAGCATCACTGAAAAAGAGCAACATTCTGCACCATTTATGCTCGTTGTAAGATGCCCTGGAATCTGCTTTTCACAAGTCTGAGCCGTGCCAGCTCTCTCAGCCTATTCAGGTATACACATGGGAAGCTTTAGTCCCTTAATAACCTTCAGTACTCTTTGTTGTACTTACTCCAGTTTGTCTGTCTCTCTTCTGTACTCTTCATGTACAAGATTGTACATGTTTTCTGTAACTGTTCTTACAGTTCAGTACTGTTGAATGTGTGTAGGCTTTACTTAGTAAGCAATAGGAGTAATTACTGGTTTTATACATCAACTCAAAAATTATTAGGCAATGTGACTTAAAAGTATATTTGATATTATTTTTACCTCTTCTTAAAATATTAAGATGTGCAGAAGCTAAGGAAGGAATACTAGTCAACACTGTAAACAGAATTCTTTACTGGTTATGTACAGGAACAGCATCTTTTCTGTCACTAATAGCACTATTGGTTGTTCTGCATATTAATTTGGATAAAGGAATATGCTAAGCTATGTGAATAAGGGTAATGTTGGTGTCCAGTCGTCTCATTATACCTGAAGTTTTAATGAGATTTATTCAGGCTACTGACTTCCTTTTCACACAGGAGTGCCATGACTATGTAACATTTCAAACTGTAAGAATACATAACTTTGCTGTCGTGAATGCAAAAATCAAACAATACGAGTAATGCATTTGACTATATAAATTATAGTTACAACTTTGACTACATATTCTATGTCTATGAAACTATAAACATAGAACTGATTTGTAAAAATGTTTAAATCCTCCCCTTTTGATTCCATTGGCCTCTCAGTCATAAATGGTTTTCAAAGATGGCACTTTATTCCTTAGCTGTGCACTGTGCCATTCTAGGAAATGTTCTGTAACATGGGCATAGCATTCTTTTTTATCAATCTGAACAGTTTAGGTTGGAAGGACAAATGTAATGAGTATGAATTGTTCTGAATTTTTAGATTTTTATGTTGCATACATTCTAGTAAGAGTTATATGCACTTGGACCTTATCAAATTTGATATTTTGCATCAGTATTTGTATTCCAGCTTTGGTTTACCTTGTTTCTTTGTTAAAGAAACATGATACATTCAAATACAAAATTGATAAGTAGTAGAAAAGTGTAGAGAATGGGCTTAGCAAAGTCAGGGAGAATTAAAGGAAAGAGAACAATTATAACGTACCAATAAAATTGTCTCTCAGGATTTTTACAGTTGCGAAGATTTTTTCATTTTGAAATTTTACAGAGGTCACCAGGCAGTGAATTTACAAATTTTATTTGAGTGGTAATACTGTGTACCACTCACAGTTTAAAGAAAGTACCTGCCATTACATGGCTCAGAAACAATAAGAATGGAAACAAAAGAGCAAGACAAAATTAGGGGAGTAGTCAGTGGAGAAATGACAGAAACATTTTCAGTAGAAAAGCATTTTACACCTTCTACTTACTTTACAAATCTCAGTGAGATTATTATTCATTAAATCAAAGCTTCAGTTTCCCTCCCTACCTTTTCAGGGGGTTCATGAGTGGTAGAAAATAAAGTTATTTGATGAAGGACCATAAGAGATGAAGAATGTCTAGGGTTCCATTTGGTAAAGTAGATGTAGATTAACTTGTGGTCTTCAGGATCTTCTAGTATTGATGCCCATTGATTTGGCTGATTTTTTATTCATGATTCATGGATTGTGCATTGAGAAGATACAGAATGTTACCAGAAACTGGTGAAGCTCATGTAGATAAAGACCCGAGAGAAAAAAAACTTAGAGATGATTCTTTAACTAAATAAAAATTTTCACATAATAATGTTGAAGAGCTTAATCTAATTATTTGAATCAAATCACATATAGTCTAAAAATTTATTCAGGCAATACATATTGAAGTGGATAGTTTCTATATGAATGTCTGCAAACTAAGTAAACATTGTATATTTTGGTAGTTTTACAGATATATGGTACTATTTCCACTTCAATATTTCCCTGGGTTGCACCAGAGTCAATTATGATGCATTCATGTTGTGGGGTGAAAGTAAAACTGGTCTTTTTTCCTGCCGTGCGGGACTTGACGGCCGCGTGGGCGAGGGGGGATCGCGCCCAGGGCTGCGGGCAAGCCGGGGCCAGGGGCACGCCCTGGGGCTGCAGACGCGACCATGGAGGTGGATTCCCGCCTTCCCTCCGCCCCACCTGGTGCCCGCTGGGCGGGCGGTGGAGCCGCGCTTGTCCTATGGGGGTGGTGGCGGCTCTCACCACATGCGCGCGGCAGCGGCTTGCCCATGCAGGGGCCAGCGGCTGCGCATGGGGCCGGCGGCCGCAGCTGAAGCCCTGTCTGCGGGGCTGCACCGGCATCGCCGGCAGCAGCGACAGCCACGGCGGTAGCGGCAGTGGCCGCGGCATCAGCAACTGCTATGGCAGTGTGACGGCCGCCATTACCAGATATACACTCCCAGCCCGCGCGTCATTTCCGGACAGTGCGGCGGTTCCTGTGAGCAACTGCATGCGTGGGGCTGTACCCAGGGCGGGGCCCGCAACGCTAATTGGCCAATCGCAGGAAAGGCCGGCCCCCCTAGGGGCCATCTACGCATGCACAGATCGGGGCCCCCTATAAAAAGGGGAGAGCGGGCGCCATCTTTCTCTTTCAGGTCTGGGCATCGTTTGGTTAGCATCGCTCCTCGTCTTCGCACCAAGACCACATCCGCGTGGGGGACGGATTCAGCAATTCCACAGCGGCAGCCTGGTGTGGTATTTTTCCCTGGGGGTGGACTCTTGCGGGGTCGCGTTTTTTTCTTATGGTTTTTTTTCCTGGGGGCGGGCGAATTAGCGATTTCTCCGCTGCCATATCCCGGGTTTAAAGACCACATCTCTTCCATCAGCACTGAAATCCCTTCCTGGGATTGAAGGGAGGGGGAGGGGGGGTGCTCGCGGTTTCTAACTGTTTGAGTGTTTTTCTTCAGAAAGCTAAGCGGAGGCTTGTGCTGCTGTAGGTCCTCAGGTCGGCCGTGTGCCTTCTCTAATTATCCCGGCGTCTCTTCGGGAGCGCAAGAGAGAGACCAGCACTATTCCAGAGCGTTCTCACCCCAACATGGGCCCTGGGAAAGCTTAATTTGTCTGGTTTTTTTGCACTTTATTGTTGGTTTTCTGTGTGTGTGAAATAAACTGTGTTATTTGTGTGGTTTTTTTTCTTTTTGGGTGTGTGTGTGGCTTCTCTCGGACATCTCTTGTCAGATTTGCTATTTTGGTGGTAAAACCACGACAATTCATATGTTGTATGAAAACCGTTGTGTTCTGTCTGCAGTAAGGATTGCTCTTAATTCATTACTTCTCAGTCTCTTCTTAAGTTGAGACAGAGATGAGTGCTACCCAGCATTTGTCAGAGCTATGATTTTTGTCCAGCAATATACACAGGGTTCAATTCCTCATGCATTTATAGTTTACATTTCTAGATAAGTTTAATGGATCTGTTCCATTAAAAATATGGCTACAGAACATCTACACATTAGGGAGATTTCATATGGTACTTGTTGCACCTGAAAAAATAGTTTCAGTTTCAGCGCTAAATAGAAAGAGAACAGCATCAGTGTTCATGGTTTTACAGTTTAATGTACCAGGTGAGAGCTACTCTTCAGAATGGTTGTCATCCTAGTTTCAAAAACTGTAAAAACATGTGGGCTTTCTAGAGTTGAACACTCAGTGCTGGCTGAATGCCAGTATAAATAAGATGTGTAGAAATGTAATGGCCCAGAGCAAGCTAATGAATGACAGTGTTGCACAAGATCTTCAGGGAACAACAAGAAAATACAGGTCTTAAATATTTATTTGTGCTTTTGGAGAATATGCAATATATTTTCTAAGGTATGTGAGAAAAAAATTGCCTTCAACTGGAATCAAATATGATTTAAGTGAAAAGAAAACAGTAAGTCATAAGATGTAAAATTAGAAAATATTGTTTATTCAGAAGTAACTGCATAAGTAAATCAAGGCTTTTGTGAGTAATTATGATTCCTACTGCTAAGCTGTACATATGCAGTCTGATTCATTGTTCACCAAATATTGGCAAGATGCAACAGGTGGGTGGCAGTGATAAATTTAAATGTAGAGAAGGGTAAAGAATGGACAGTTAGATGAAGTGGTGAAGCAGTGTGAGAAAAGTTTGAATACAGCTGTAGCCATCTAAATTCTGCAGTTGTCCTGGATTAAACTGTCATTACCCTTTTTGTTACTATTGTATAATATATGCATTGCCAGATTCCTTGGATATCTGCTAGTGTGCAATCCTGGATATAAGTACTGACTGGGACAAGAAGTCATTGAGAACAGCCCTAGAGAGGACTTTGGCATCTTTGTGAATGAAAAACTGGGCGTGAACCAACAGTGTGCACTTGCAAAGGGAAGGAGCACCTGTCTTACAAAGACAGGCTGGAAGAGCTGGGGTTGTTCAGCATGGAGAAGAGAAGGCTCCAGGCAAATCTCATTAAGGCCTTCCAGTTCCTTAAGGGGGCTTACAGAAAGGAGAAAGAGGAACTTTTTATACAAACGGAAGGTGAGAGGACAAGGGGCAATGGCTTTAAATTGAAAGAGTAGAGTTGAATTAGGTGTTTGGGAAAAATTCTTTACACAGAGAGTGGCAAAGTGCTGGAACATGTTGCCCAGAGAGGTTGAGCATGTCCCATCCCTGAAAGTGTTCAAGGCCAGGTTGGATGGAACTCTGAAAAATCTGACCTCGTGAGTGGCATTCTTTCCCATGGCAGAGGCACTGGAATTAGATGATCTTTAAGGTCCCTCCCAACCCAGAGTATTTTGTGATTGTATGATTCACTCAGGAGTATTGTTTTGATTCATGTTTATGTTTATGTTGTCTGCACACATCTGCCATATTGCACGGATTCAACATTGCTCCACAGAGGTGCAAAACGTAACTTCTGAACTTGGATTCTGAAACATTATGATATCCATGGCAAATCACTATTTGAAGAGTATTTCATGAGAAAATGTCTTGATGGTTTAGTTTGCAAGAGAGGGGGAAAAAAAATCTTTGTAGTTATGATAGCACTTGATAATGTTGAACTTTGGAAAACACACTGTACTTAAGTTAGAAGAAAGATTGCTGTTTGCTGTACTCTAAGTTTCCCTTCAGACAGAAATTCATACTATTTTTAAAATGACAGGAAAGGCTTGTTTGTTTTTCTGAAAAGGAGTGCTTTGGTACCAAATTAAGTGGATGAATGCTATTATTTAAAACAAACTGTTTAATAGTTCAGAAAGGTGTGTCGGTTTCCCCAGAAGAGTTTGCCATTTAAAAGAACCCTACTTTTTTTTTCCTACATTTATCATCAAAAATGTGTTCCTTTCCAGTAGAGGCTTCTACAATGATTATAAATAGTCAGGTGGAGAGGTACCAGCCATTATTTTGAAGGAAAACAGTGAAGTTTTCTTCATTTGGTCTTCATTGGTAGGAAACCAAAGAGAAGTTGCAATCTAAACATTTATAAATTAATGACCCTGCAACATATACACAGTGTTTATTCATGTACCTATGCATATAACATAAAAATGCTGGTAATTAGGTACACAAATGATGTCCTATCCAGTTTAAGTGTCAAGTTTCAATGCTTTCCTGCAACTCAGTAGTGGAGCACTACTGTCTCACAGACTTTCCTACTAGAATGGTTCCAGAGTGCAGGGCTCCTGGAGGTGTTCTTTTTCTAAAGGACTCTTATGGGTTTTGCTAGAATGAATTCTCAGAATTAACTCCAAATGAACAGTCTAATTTTATGCTGATAGGCTATCCAAGATGAGAACATCTAACCTACAAATTAAGTATCATAGAATGGCTTGGGTTGGAAGATCATCTAGTTCCAACCTACATGTCAAGGCAGGGTCATGTTACACTAGACTGCAGCATTAAGCTCTGAGTATGGAATATAAGGAGTATCAACACAATTAGAAATTGAGTGTTCTCTGTGCTTACTAATGTCAAAGTTTTCACCTGCCATTTCTCATACTTTTCAAGTATCACAGGATTTTCACACCTTGTAACTTATTATATCTGTTTATCTGGATCTGTCATGCCAGATAGAGACAAAAGTGAAGGCTGAAAAATACTGAATATATATTGCATACAATGAAAAAAAGGGATTTGGGATCTAAAACCAAACAGGACTCAGAGCTTTAAATTATGTGTTTGACCTAATTAAAATGTAAGATTTGTTCAGTTATAGTGAGGCTGATAAAAATTTTTTTATTGATTTATGACACTAAGGTGAAAAAAATTAATAAAAGTGAAAGAATATATGTATCCCACAATTATGTTAATTAGATTTCACTAAATGGCTCTTGGTTTATTTAATGGAGTCTTTAAGTAATATCTAGCTTTAGAACTAGTATCACAAATAAGAATGGTAGCAAATATATTAAAGGCATGATTTCATTTAAGAAGCTGGAAAATTATTCCTACTAATAAAAAGATTGTGTCTGTTCTCAAAGTAATTTACATAATACTTCTCTAAGTCTTAATTCTCAAAATATTTACATTAATTAATTAGATATTAATGAGATACCTTGCTCAGTACACAAAGGGAGGACGGTAGATGCTTTATACCTTGACTTTAGCAAAATGTTTAACACAGTCTCCTGTAGACTGTATTGGTAAGCTATGAGCTGGATCAGTGGTCACTAAGGTAGATGGAAAATTGACTGGACTGCTGGGCTTTAGGAGATGTGATTAGTGATGCAAAGTCCAAGAGGCAGCCAGTAGAGTGATGTTGCTCAGGGATTGATACTGGGAACAGTAAGTGTTCAAACTGGATGATGGGATGGAGGCCATTCTCAGCAAGTTTGTGGATAGCACCAAACAAAGTGGAGCAGACCAGGATTTTCTCATGTCAGACTAAATAACCTAAATTGTGCCATGATTTTGTGCCAAACAAAAATAACTGGTGTAGTGGTGCACAAAAGCACATGTTTAAGAAAAGAGACCAACACCTTAAAATTTTTATCACTAATAGTTGTCATCAGTAGCTGCTGTAAGAATGCTGTGTTACAGACTTAATGTTCATTGTTGCAGTTCACACCTGTGCTGAAGGACAGTCAATGAACAAATGTCTGTTTAAAGCAGTTTCTGAGATACTGCCTTGATACTTTAGTAGTAGAAAGCTTCCAGTTCCCATAGTTTCCACAGGTTCTTTCTACGTAAGACCTTCTGTGAGATTTCATATGCAAGCACTACTTGACATTACTGAATTCCATTTTCTTTCTTCAAGTCCCAGAGTTTTCCCATGCCTTCCTCCTATTACAATATCTTGTTGTGATAAATTAGCTTTTCCTTCCTCAGTTCCATGTAAAGGGTGGCCAGTCTTTGGACTTCTAAATCTACGTACTGCTAGCACTATATATGGCTGGGTCATATATGGCCAGAAGATGCAGAGAACTGTGAGAACAGCCTCTGAAAGTAGTCTAAGACAAATTTCAGAATAGAGTATAGCAGTGGCTTCCTGAAACTGCAGAACTCCACTTCATTATGGAACTTTGCTCTAATCAGATATTAGTCTGGCACAGAAGCCCATATTGAATCTGTGGTGCTGTCCTACTGCCACTGGTGTGATGTAACAATAGATGAGCTGCACAGTACCTCAAAAGTACCTCTTTTTCTTTGATACCACATCAAAAATTATCAGAGAATTAGTTTTAAAGTAGAGTATGCTGTGTTCTCCTGCAGTGTGGGAAAATGAACAAGCCAATTTATTTTTCTCTGTTTCACAAAACCCCATTTTCCCTACCTTTTCAGTGAACCAAAGCCATCTGCTCCGCTGTCAGTTCACAAAGCATTCTCCAAACCCTCACGAGGAAAAGGAATCCAAACCAAATAAGAAAAAATCTGGTTTTAAGTAAGAGCACATATAATGTAGGTGTTTTGGGACCTTAGCACTAATTCCTTAATCTTGTCACTCTTTTCTGTTGTGTTAAATTAATTCCAAATATAGACAAAACAAGGTAACAAAGGAATTAAATGGATTAGTTGAATCTTTTAGTCACAGTCCTCTAATAATAATAATGTAAAATGGAAATGCAAATTTCCAGGGAATGTTTGCTTCTTTGATGTTATCATGTAGAAGAAGCATATGTCGTTCTTTGCCTTTTGCAAACACTGAATCTGGTTCTGATGCTCACAGGCTGGATTTTTCATGTCTACTTATTCTTAACTTTCACTGTTTGTGAAGAGGACAATACTTGACAGTATACAGGAACTTTAATCTCCCTTTTGGGAGGGGTGTTACTTGTAGTTTTGTTGTTGGGGTTTTTTTGCAATTATTGTGAGAGAAGGATGGACTGTACTGTTTTGCTCAAGATGATGTAGAGAGGAGAAATTTGAACAATGAAGGACTGATGTTGCAGTGCACCTTTCAGGATATCAACTGTTTAGATGCCAGAAACTTGGATCCATAGAATACTTTTCAGATGCTGATTACATTACACTACTTTGCTCTCATACATTTATTTTTGCAGGGGAAGTATTGAGGTAACTAAAGGATATAGAGCTTCTCTATTATCATCAACGGTAGTGTGGCCCACTACACTATGGCAGAAGCATTCTTTACAGGTGACAAACACCCTCTAAAAATACTGTAGCTACATTGAGACTTTCAGTTATCCTTTTTTACTTGACATGTAACTGACCACCTGTCAATGATTAGAGCTTATATTAAAAAAAATAAACAAGCAGATGATAAAATCGTCACTTGTTTTGTGGGTTCATTTTGTTCTGAAAAAAAAAAATATTTTAAAACACTTAATGGAGAAAGTGTGAGAAAGGATCCTTAAGAATTCAGTGATGTACATACATAGATAATGAACAATAAAAATCAGATCTATTCCCAGAGAAAGAAATTGAAAATTTCTATCATTACAGTTGTTGGTGGTAAGTCCTCATAGTTCTAGTGGAAAATTACTTCTTAACTGGCGGTATTTATATTTTTAAGACATTTGTCTCCTGACAAGTTCAGTGTTCAGCCTTTGTGAATCTGTTGGAGGATTATTGCTCTATCTTTGTGTTAAACACTGCTACACATTTTTCCCTTTTTTTTTCTTTGGTTTTTTTTTTACTGCTGGCAAGCTGCTGATGTAATTAAATTTTAGAAAGAAGAGAGGGTGTGGGTGCCTGAAAATGTTAAAGACAGGTTAATTCTAGACGTGGTCTTGCATGTTGACATTTCCCAGTTAACAAACAGCTTCCTAAGTGGTTTTCTCTTGAATCTCTGCCATGATATACTGCCAGCAACTGGGAGTGGTGAAAAATACTGGGAAGACCAGTTACTGCTAAAATAACACAAAATAGTGGTGCTGTCACCACCTGTTGCCACAACAAAGGATTAAACAAAAATCATGCATGCAGTAGAAGACCTTAAAATATTTGACAGCATTATGTATAGAAAATATTTCACATTTTTTTATTCTATCCACAGATACTTGATTATCAGTCATTTTGTTTAAGTTGACTTGGTATCAAGAATCTAGTTCCTTTTAGTATGAAAAGCAGCCTTCTTGGAAATGTTAGGAAACTGCTTTCATTTTAATAAGCAGATCCTGAATATCTTTTTATTCTAAGCAGGTTTTTTAAGGCTCATCTTGTAATTGGAATGAATTTTGGTATTGTAATCCTATAGTAAGAGTTGTTAATATTGATGGGACTTTGGAGAAGAAAAAGTAAGATGCATATAGTTTTTTGATCTCTTTGCAGAGCTCTGCTTACTGCAATACTACTTCGTTTTGATTCATGAAGGTTTGTCATAGTTTTACCACTAAAAAGCATGGTACTGACAAGAGATGTCCGAGAGAAGCCACACACACCCAAAAAGAAAACACACAAGTAACACAGTTTATTTCACA
>VYZS01078343.1:14310-34723 GCA_013400695.1 Neodrepanis coruscans | reverse complement strand
CACCCAGGCCCCACCCCCCACTTGCTCACAGGAGTGCCATGTCGGACCAGAAGCGACATCGGCCCCACAGGCCAGAGATGCATATCCGGTGATGGTGGCCGCCGTGCCACCTGCGCTGGGCCGGGCGAATGGCGGCTCTCCACGCCAAGCCCGCGGCGCCACGCGGTCGTGGCGGGGCCCCAGCCCCACACACCCGCGCCCGCGTCCAGCAGGGAGTGGGGGGAGGGGGGGAAAATGGGTTTATTTTCTAACCCACAACAAGGGTGAATATATTCTTCTCAAGACATCTTTTACAATTTGATCCTGTGTCCATTGTAGAAAAAAAAGTTACAACTTCAGTGGAAATTTTGGACAGCAACAAATCAAAGATGAGTTGGTTTTTTTATGTACTGCAAAAATATTCAATTTCTAGTTACCTATGTAAAGTACAATGAAATTGCTGAGCACTGCTTGCAAATAAGTACAAAATTTTGAACGAAAACACATATCTTAAAGTGGCACTAGATCAACCTAAGTTTAACAGTAATGTGTTCTTTTGTCAATATGTAATGTTGTAACTACTGGAACAGACAAAAACCCAACAAAAACATATTTGAACATCTCAGGAATATTCAAACACTGGGTGAAAATCTAAACTTCTGCAGCCTTAATGTTTGCTTTTTTTTTTAAAAAAAAAGTTAAATATTTACTATGAGGAGCCACATTTGTGAAATTGCTGATTTTAGGTCTATAAAAGATTAAGCGTCTCTGTTGTGAAAATTATTTTGGTATAGTTATAGCTATATATGTTTGTCACTGTTTTTCCAAGTAAAGTGGAAAAATTCCATTACATTTATTCCTTTATGTTAAACATTAAGAGGAATGAAGAAAATACAATTTGAGTCTAAATTATAGCAAGTGAAATGGGAAAAAGCATTGTCTTAAATTTGCCTTTAAGTAATATTTATTGTTAAACAGTAAAAAGAGTGGTTTTAAGGAAATTTTTCAGTAGCCATCTGGAATGGACTTAAAATATTTGTACAACATTAGTTTACCTGTACTTTTGTATTGTATTATAAATAAGTTTTCATTAGGTAATAGATTTTTCATAAAAAAATTTTAAAGTCTTATTAGCCATGGAGCTTTTTTACAGCCACTGGCAATTGAAGGTTTGTTCAGTTTATACGGCAGCTCCTAGTGGAGAGGTTGGAAAAAACTCGTCAGCTATCTTCATGGGAACTAAAGTTTTTTCAGAAAAATCATTCAAATACAGATTAGCAAACACATTGCTAGAAAGCCACTTTTAAAAAACTAAAATTAACATAATTTGATATGTTAAGGTACAGCAATTGTTCAAACCTACATGTCACTATAAACTAGTTCTGAAATTTTGCTTTTTTTGTGGTCAGTTGTCTCATTCTCCTGGCAATAGCTATCCAATACTGAGCTTTCCCATAAAGGCAATTCAGCTATTATTTTTGCCAAGTTTCATGTTTTTGTGTATAGTATACGTGGGGTAAAATCACTGATTTGAAACATGTGTTTATAGTCATAAGTAGTGTTTTACAGCATATACACATTTACAGCATATTTTGGGTTATATTTTGTCTAAAATATTCATAGATCTTGAACAAAAGGAAATTTGCAAACAGGAATTATTCTTTTATATTTCTGAAATGTTTCTGCTCATATAAGCTGGAAACTGAAGCCATTGAAATTTAGTGAGGAAAAAAAGTGAGACTTCACCCTAGAATAACTGGTAACATTGTGACTACATGGTTTCCCCCAGGTAAGAGACTCCTCTTTTTTTTTTTTTTTGGCACTTCTGCTTATTTTTAGCATTGTTCAGTTCAGCAGCATTTCCAATGTCTAAAACAGTAGTTGTTCCATTTCTTGCATGTATATTTTTGACAACATTTTCATGGGGTTTTTTTTATTTTTACCCTGAAGAATTATTTATATGCATTGATTCAAAAGAAAAATAAGGCATTATATTATATTATATTATATTATATTATATTATATTATATTATATTATATTATATTATATTATATTATATTATATTATATTATATTATATTATATTATATTATATTATATTATATCTTTTTAATAGTAGTATTAGAGGAACATTCCTATTCCTGCAGTTAGGTTTTGTGAGGCACCAGGTCATAATACTGGATCAGAACTAGCTCTGGTGTATGTGACCATGGAGGGAGGGAAGGGATGGATGGGTCGAATCTCATAAAGGTGGGGTAATGTTGTATCCCACATGCCAGCCGCTTGAGGCAGCCTCATGGCAGCTGCCAGTGAAAAAGCCCAGTAAGACTTCAATGCACACCACACCTCCTGGAGCCCATAACCCAGCCTTGGATTGGTTGGGACAGTGGGAACACTGCCCTTACTCTGCTCTGGAGCCACAGAATGGCCAGTGGGCCAGAGATCCTGCCTGGGAGAGGTGTCCACAAGGACCAGAGTAGATAAAATCGAAGGTATATTCTCTCCATGTTATTGCAGCGCTACCGTCTGGTGTTGTGAGAGCTGCTCTTCCACAAGGTTCCAGTGGTAGCTATATATACATATATATATATGCATGTGTGTCTCTCTCTCTCTTCATTTCTCTTCTTGCTCTCTCTTCTCTTTTTTTGATCCATTCTTGATGTGTTGGGTAGCTTAAAGATAGAGGGATTGGAGTTTGCTGGGTCAGTACTTTGGTGGTATGTTTTGTCTTGATCNAAACAGGAATTATTCTTTTATATTTCTGAAATGTTTCTGCTCATATAAGCTGGAAACTGAAGCCATTGAAATTTAGTGAGGAAAAAAAGTGAGACTTCCCCCTAGAATAACTGGTAACATTGTGACTACATGGTTTCCCCCAGGTAAGAGACTCCACTTTTTTTTTTTTTTTGGCACTTCTGCTTATTTTTAGCATTGTTCAGTTCAGCAGCATTTCCAATGTCTAAAACAGTAGTTGTTCCATTTCTTGCATGTATATTTTTGACAACATTTTCATGGGGTTTTTTTTATTTTTACCCTGAAGAATTATTTATATGCATTGATTCAAAAGAAAAATAAGNTTTGCTGGGTCAGTACTTTGGTGGTATGTTTTGTCTTGATCAAATGATACCCTTTTGAACTTTTTCCAAGTTCTTTTATTTTTCTCCCCTAAATTTTCAGTGAAAGTACTTCTTGAAGAAAAGTCTGTGGCTTCTTCTCTTTATGCTTTCTAAAGGTATTAAAGAACCTTATATATATGTGTGGGTTTTTTTTAAGTAAATCTCCTGGTTGAGCCTGCAAAGTGGTGGCTCCGGGGCTGGAGTGTTGCAGGTTTGTCTTTGGGGAAGCTTTTTTTTTGTCAGTTTTTGGACCCCTGGAGTGTCCCAGCCAAAGATGGCTTTGTATTTTCAGTGTAACATGGAGTAATGCCTAGAAAATTGCCATTATATGTATTACACATATGTATTACATGTTTGCTTTCTTGCTTTCTTCACTTGAGCTGGAACTAGTACTGTCTTCTCATTATTCATAAATCTAGATACTTCAATATCTGTTTATATTGATGGTACAAAGGATGGAAAAAAATCCACATCTTGTTCATAACAATTCGATTATTTTTAACTTTAGGATTTATGTGACAAAAGTAAGCATGTTTAATTGGGTTTTAAGTCCCCTTAATTTTATCATATTTATGCATATTTCTCTTTTAGTTATATATGGAAGTATATTTGACTCCTGTTTTAAATGAAATCTCTTACATGAAAGATGAAATATGCTTGCCTTTGTAGTAAATGATGAATAAATCTAGCTGTCAGCTATACAGTGGGACAAGTACTCTACAATACTAGAAGAGAACTGGGTGAGAGTTAAAGTTGAGATGTAACTGTAGTCCATCAAGGTTCATAGTCTGGGAGAAGGTTACTTCTTCATACTGCTCATGATACTTTTCTTGAAGAATAAGTTTTGGCTTCTAGCCACACCTGCTTGCTAATAACTGTACATTTATTAAGGCAGGCTATTCGGTTGTTTTGGTACCTCAGCATAACTGCTTTTGAAGTCATGCTAACTTGTTTTGAAACGTGAATAATTAAAATTTTCATAGGGAAAAAAATATGTAGGTTATAAATTTCTTTTACATACAGAGAAAGATATCAAGGGATAGTTTTGACTACAGAAACAGCTAAACAGCTGTTGAAACCTTTCTACTTTCTATATATCTTTTATATATTTTCTGTTGTTAGCTATTCCTTTGTTGAAGGACCTAAACCAAAATCCAGGTAATCTGAAGAGGTGCTTTCTGTTTGTCTCAGTGGATTAATGTAATGCCTTGTGTGATCAAGTACCAATGACTCAAGTCATTTAGCATACACTCTAGCTGCTGTGTCTAACAGGTTTTTTATTCCATAAGAGCCTTACTTTGATGAGAAAAGCATTTAGTGCACCCTGACTATGGGACTATAACGTACAAGAACTGCTTATTGGTCCTGCAGCAACAACAGAACTGTCTTCTAAGTCAAAATCCTACTGGACGTTGGTGTGCATTCTGTGTTATGTAGACAGGTTTTTAACAAATGAGATCTATGTGGAAAAGGGTAGGTATATGACTTTCTTTACAATGAGCTACTCCTGGAAGAGTGATATACTGTACTTACATACAGGTACAGTGACACACAGGTACTTGCCTGCCTTTCAGTTTTCTTTAAGATTCCTTGTTGTGTGATATTTACTCATTGCAATGTTGAGTAGTACACAGAGAACCGTAAATAACTAAGTTCAGGAACATTCCATTGTGACACACTCCAAAAACCAAGCAATTTGTAGCTTTTGCAGATAAATCCAAAACACTAATGCCTAAGGTAGTATTGCCATTGTGAGATCAAATATTTTTTTACAAAGTTCTGTATCTCATATTTTTAATTTTCATTTTGTTAAAGCTCTTGTAGTGACACAATCCTTAAGGACAGGTCAGAAGGCTTATAGGCTGTTGAATGTGTGACAAAGAGGCCATAAAGAGTATGGTCAGATGTAGCTAATTAAAGGTAAATGAAGGACAGCTGCTTTTTATATTGCCAGCACATCTTTGATCTGCTCTACCCCTCAGACCTCTGAGAACAAGGTAGTTAAATACAAACTAGGAGGCCTATTTTAAAGACATTAAAGGCCTCCAGGGCAATGGAGTGACAGTCCAAGCAGCCATAAGCTGTTTGCTTTATTCATTAGAGAACTTTAAATGTGTCAAGAAATAGAATAATGTCCCTGATCTTAGATCAGCATTAGCAGTGAAGATTACAACAGCTCTGGGACATATGAATGGGAAAACTTCTTATGAAAACAAGATTATTGAGAGGCATTTTACTATAAAAACAACAAAAATATCTGTTACACATTTTTGTTGCAGGAATATTGACTCAATATGCACTGAAGTATCTGAAGCTGTGGTGACACAAACATCATGTAATCCAGTGCTGACCTCAGTGCTCCCTTCTATTATAGTTTAAAAAACTTCCATTTCAGACACACGTGAAGAGAAGAATATGTCTAACTGAGTGACATAATAGCCTATAATACTTGCTGAAAAATTTATGAAGAATTTGCATAATATATAACCTTTCACTTGTGCCCAGAGACTCAAATACTGAAGTTTGTAAATTGAAAGTGTTTATTTTATAACTCAAAGTTTTAATGTCAATACAACATCAGAAAGACAGTTGTATGGTTATGAAAGTAGCGTGTGCTCTTGGAGTCTGGAAGAACCTTTATTCAAAAAAAAAGGCAGCTCTAGAAGATCCTTTGTGACTAGCTACTGGTTTTTGTTGGGTGATTTGACATTTCCTTCTAGTCTTCCTATAGATGTATTTAAGTAGACATAATTTAAAGTTAACTTGATCCTCCAAGATGTCATAGATTTGTCTAATGGCATCTATGTAAGTATTTCTGCAGTCAAACCATAGACATAGTAGGTCTATGAAACAAGGAGTTAATTTTTTCATTTTAAAGTAAGCACCAAATAAAAAGATCAAATTAGGCTAAAAGATGGCCTCTGTTTTCGCCTGTAACAAATGCTTAGAAAGCATAAAGGAGCATTGAGCAGTTTAAGTGAAGCACATTAAAAGATTTGTAGAGCTGTATTCTAGACAACAGTAAGTACAAAGATGTTGTTATTGCTGGTAGCATGAGCATAGTGTCCTGATTTGACTGATTGTGCTGTAAACCCTGTGGAAAGCAAATAATGAATAAATTTATGCTAAATTTAGAGTAGTTTGCATACATATTTTAAACATTAAAGCTAGATATCTTTTACCCAGAGGCAAGAAACATATTGATAAATTATTACAGAATTCTGCTAAATGTAAATTAGGTACATATGGTGAATTGAGGACCCATGGCTTTGATGAGCATATTTACACCATATTTACACTCACATTGAAATAACATGTTGTCCTCATTTGGACTGTAGGGGTCGTAATAGTGACGAGAAAACCCAATAGAAAATCAAGAACAAAACCAACAAATTTTATTTTACACACATAGAAAAACCAACAATAAAACTCAAAGACAGACAAATTGAGCTCCTCCGAGGCTGGCTGCTGGTGTGAGGGAGGAAGCTAGGATGGTGCTGAGTCCTCGCTGAGGCCTCCTGAAAAACAGGAACAATAAAAGGAAACCAGGGGGACCCCCGAGGGGAGAAATACCACAGCTGATGAAACGAAGTGGTCTTCAGCCCTTGCGCTGCCTCTGCTGCCACTGAAGCTAAAATGCCGCCCGTGCCGCTGAGCAGAGATGAGAAGAGATGCAACTCCGACGAGCCCCGAAAAAGCAAGATGGCCTCCGGGATCGCTATTTTATAGGGGCCCAATCCCACGCGATCTTGGAGTCCCTCTCAGGCGCTGGTCACGTCGGATTGGCTAAATGGCACCCGGGAACCACCCCGTGCGAGATCTCGCCACGAGGCAACATGGCGGCGCATCCCGTCAGAAAGCCACGTGGCGGAGACCCGAGGGGGGATGGGGCTGCCCGCAGGCACCACAAGGCGCCCCAGGGGCCCCAGGCACCGGCACCGGGTTGCCCTCAACCCATGTGAGAGCGGCAGCCACTCACGGCGGGATGGTTTCCCCACTGTGAGGGCCGCCAACACTGTTTCAGCACCGCCTTTCATGCACATGGGAAACCCACTGCACATGTGCGCAGCGCCGGGAGCAACCGAGCCAAAATCTGTTGGCGCTTGGCAGTAGTCTTCCGCCACCACTGGCAGCCAGGGCAGCACTGTGACCACGGTGCTGTGCCAGCAGGGCTGCACTCGCAGCAGCCACTGGCTCAGCGCCGACAGCTGTGGGTCGGGCCAGCCCCCACACCGCTCTCGCTGCCGCTGTGCAGACCGGCAGGGGGAGGCGGTGGGCACTCCCGCCGCCCCTGCCAAACCATCGGGGCTCGCCCGCAGCATGTGGTGGCTCTCCAGCTCAGTGCCAGCAGCCACGGGACGGGCTGGTCCCGTCCCTGCGGTGGCATTCACTGCTGCCGTGCAGACTGGGGACGAAGTGCGGCACCCGCACCCTGCCACTCTGCTTGCCTGTCTTGTTTTTATAAACATACAAAAAGCAAGGTTTAAAACACCCCGTGCCCCCTTCCCTCCCAAAAGCCCCTAAAAACCTCAAAAATCCCAAAAGCCCCCTCCCTGTCCCCCCCAGAGTAGGGGAAAAAAAAGGAGAAAGGGAAAACGGGTTTTAACTTCTAAGAACTGTATTTCACCCCATAACACATTTATCAGATTGGCTGTATGTTATACTGAAAAAAGGTCCATACTATAGTAGAACTATGGTGAAAGAGAAATACAATAGCTTGATAGGACCATTTCTCTTCATCTTAAAAGTCCGATTAAAAAAAAAAAGTAAAAAAGGACCTAAATTTTAAGAATAATCTCATTTTTTCAACAAACTTTATTCATTTTTCCAACAAAGTACTTGAGGCATCAAGACAAATACCTTAAATATACGTTCCTTATTGACAAATGCTAAATCGGAAATGTTGCTTTGTTATTACTACAATAACCTCTCAATACTTGTATGTATTATTACAAGGTGAAATTTGCCCTTCCAAAGTCTATGAAGATTTATGCATGTGTTCTCAGGTATAAATCATAACTTATATCTTGTATCATAGCATGACTATCTTGTGATATCATCTTGTATTCATGGTATGACTATTTAGGAAGATCCATACAATTTTCTGCCTTTATTCACTTAACTGCTGTACCCCAATTTTCAAGCTCAGCAAAAATAATAGACATTTGTCTTATACTTGCAACAGAACTGAACACTTTCCCATCTGGTACTAATAATTCTTTCTGTAGCTGGGCAGGGAGCGATGAAATCCAGCAGATACTAGGTAAGCATTGTGTGCACCAAAGATGAGCAGTTTGAAGTGTTTGGTGAGAACACTGAACATGAGTATGTTTCTACCTAGGTCTGTGGACTGGGATTTGTAAACCGAAGGGAGTTTACAGTTGAGTACCAGCTGATCCAGACAACATGCTGCCTGAAACCTTCATCTCCAGGTCCCGTCTTCCACATATCTAGGATGTGATTCTCATGTACTTGAGTAACCTTTACTTGAAACTTAGAAGATTACAATGCTCATTTGCTATAACATATAACCAAGGAGCCATTATTATTTCAACACAGGCTGAATTACTTTCATGGAGAGAACTCTAGGAACACTGACCAATTTCAGCACAAATGCTGTAGACCAAACATGAAAAATTCCTATCTGCCGCTGAAGTCCTGGGTGGGGTTTTTTTGAAAGCCCGGTAATCATTGTTCCCAACCTGCTTTTCCTCCATTTCAGATAGCGGTGTTACAATGACAGGTTGCATCTGTTAAGGATACTATTACCTAACAAGATATTGAGCATGACCAGCTTATTCTATAGACGTGTAAAAGACTTCTTCTAAAATGCGATAGTAAATCAATAGCTCTTCCTGGGAGATCTTCCTGTGATCAGCTAACACATATTTAAACACAGTCGACCTTGTCCACACCAAGGGAAAATTCATATTCAACAACTTGTTTAATTAACATGTTTTCTAGTATATTTTCTCCGTGTAGACAGGGTCTCTAAGAAAGAATGACTCATGAATGCAGCATTGCCATTATGGAGTACTTCTTGTAGTAGCTTTCCATTTCTTCACATTTTCCAAGGAAAGTATTGGTTTGGTTCATTACCTAAAAGGTTAATTAATGTTTGTGAGGAGCTCCAGGGTACCATTAGTTAATCTCAGGCCACATCACTAAATAGAATCCTGGGCAAGAGTTAAAATAAGTGTCACTTTTTTAGGTGAAGGCTAACAGGTAGATCTTTTCCAGCACAGTCTATGCATACTGCTGGGAAGTTTTCCTTGGAGCCTAGTTGTACTACAGTTGAGAAGGGCGCAGTACATGACTGCCTCCCTAGGAAAGGAATGGGCCTTGTCTGCTGCACATATAACAGTGAACCTATCACTTTGTGGATTTTTCTGAGGGAGATGTACCCTTGCAGAACAGGTAAAAGTTTTATGTGTCTGTGAAGATGGAGTCATACATCTGGCTAATAGAAGTTAGCCTTTGTAGGATTGACTCTAGGGATGCTTTATTTCCAGACATTGATTGTTTTTCAAATAGTGCTGTTACAATCAGGAAGAGATTCCATGCTTCATCTTGTCAAAAGGAGTGTTTTAGCCGACAGAAAAGCGTATTTAAGAGGAATTTGTCATTGTTTTCATTAGGATACAAAGATCAACACAAGATTCTTTCTGTCAGACATATATTCTCAGAAGGAAATGCATAGTACACATAAAATATTTATGGTCATTTCTTACATCGTAACTATATCTATGTAAAAGCCAAAATAAATATAAACTGTTCCAGCTATACAGTATACAGTGCCTGATGTGTTTATTGCCACATTTTCTATGACCAGTCTCCTGTCTGTTGTGTTTCTCCAGTGACTGTGTTATTCCAGGGAAATGAGTAACACAAGGGGAGGAGGGTGCATAATGACTTCTACACTGTAGGGGGTTGTCTGAACTAACACATAGATCACTCTTTACATCTCTTGAATCTGTGTTGAATCTATGTTCATAGTGTATTATGCACAAAACATGTAGAGGGTAAGCTACTCAAGTTTTTTTGAAAGACAAATCAGTGTATATCACAGGCACTTCACACTTTCCAGTTCATAGCTTTGAGGATTGATGAAATGCTGAAGACAAGAATTTGTCTCCTAAGGAGGACTGAAGCCATAATGGTTCTATTTTTATCTGTGATATTTTGCAAGAACTATTTTCATTCTTTTTCTCCCTATTCAGTAAATAGATGAAGTATGGAAATGAGCTATAATCCTGTGCTGCTGAAATCTCAAACTTCTGTGTTTTGCCAAATGGATAATTACAGCACATTCTAAACAGAATCATAATATTCTCAATCCATAACTGATTATTGATAAAGGATTTGTGTGTGTGAAGCAATAGAGCAACAAAGAACTAAGGAACTCAAAATACCCGCAAGTCACCAAAATGTTTGCATTGAAGAGATGTATGTGAAGATTGCCAGTTTGAAATATTAAGTAGGAATCTTGTAGCAAGAGATGTAATATAATCCATTATTGGGAAAATCTAAAGACCAAAGATATTATTCGGGAAAGGGAAAATGTTTTAGTGAGGAGGGGCATTTTGGGGGGTCAATATTTTCTGTCATTTTATTCCCTCCATGGACTCAGTTACTGAGCAGAATGTTTTACATAATAGAATTCTGTACTCCCTTCTTGGTTGTTGATATTCCGCTTGTGTGCACTCAAAGTATGTCAATGATGACAGCTGGTTATTTCTTCAACACACAGATTTTGATTATGGCTTGTTTTATGGTTAGTATCCAGTTTTCACAGAGAATGTTTTCCCACCCAGAAGACAACAAATGTTGGACTGACCCTGTAATTTTTCTTTCCTATATTTCCTTTGGGCTCTTGTTCAGCTATCTGGATCTGAGTTGTTTTAAACATAATTAGGCCATCATAAATCACTCTGGGATCTTTCACATGTGACATCACCAAGGAGACCCAATGGGATGATTAGAGTATTTTTTGGACAATGTATCTGCAGCTATGTTAGCTACTTTATCATGAAAATAAAGTTTGTAAACTGTAGTCTTTGCAGAGAAACAAGTTAAAATATATTGCGCCCTGATACAACTGTTTAGTAAATTAGATTTTCACAGTGCTAATTGAATTTGTCACAAAGCTGATGGACATTAGTTAAGGAAAAACCAATATATTTTATTTTATTAAGCACATCTCAGAGTGCTTGTAATTTAGTAGGGCCACCACACATTCTGGGCAGGCTATCAAGTAGGATGTTGTAATGATTTGCATGACTACTATAGTAGATGGAAAAATGCTGTGTTTGTAGCTGTTTCATTAGTGTCTTGCACAGTATGCACTCCTTTGGTGATCTTCAGAGAGCTATGTCATAATCCCAGCATCTTTTGAAGAATTCTGTCTGATGAAATCAAGTAACTATACATTGTTTAAAACCTAGTACGTAATTATATGATGAGACAGAGGAAAGACTGAGAAAGACAGATAACCAATAGAATCCTGAAGTTATCAAAACAGAATTCTTGCCTGGGACCTTGGAATTCATCTGATTCAATTGCTGGAAAAATGCCTGAATTAAAAATTATCCTATGAGGACCATGAAATTGGAGCCAAATTCTGGCACTGTACAGTTTTCTCCCAAAATGGTCATTAATGCTGCAAAAACAGAATAGGGTGAATAACCCTTGGCCCCATGATTTGCCCCCTACTGTAGGCTCTATCTGCCAAAACCAGATGGAATAGAAGATCAAAAAGGGGTGAGGGATAGGGGTGTCAGGGGATGGTGGAGTGTTGGAAAAGGAGAGGTTAGAAAAGGAGAGTGCTTTGAAAGTAAAAAACTCAGACTATGCCCCCTGCCAGTACTGAAACACTCAACTGTACCTCCACTCGCAAAGCACCTGTTGGAAGCTGTTGGAGTAGTTTATAGGTTTTGGGACAGAATCAGGATAGAAAACTTATAGTCCATGTTCCCTTGTGTGATGTGATATGGCTTTAATTTAGTAAAATGAAAGTAATTTTTGGATAATAATTACAGCATTAAATATACCTGCACAGAAATAATGATTATAGCTTTTTCATTCATTAAAATATTGCATACATTTTAATGGATCTCATTACTAGTACTAGTAATACCCTTTGGCTGATAACACCTACGTTGTCTTCTTTTTATCCAGAATTGAAAAATAAAGCAATGTTGCAGGGAGTGAAAAGAAAATATAACAAAACAATGATCATAAATATTAACTTGATACTGTCCTTCAAACTCAGTGGCAGGAAACTTTTGCAGTTTTTTGCTGTTATAGAAATAGCTTATTGTTCCTTAGGATAAATATATAACTATCAATAATATATATATTCAAAATATAATGTGTATCAAGTAGAAAATAAATTGTTTTTTTTTAAATAGGTATTTATTATAGGCTGAACTAAAAATTCTTGCATTTATTGATTAATTCTCCTTTAACTATGATGAGAATCCTCCTTCTGCTAATGCTTTAGTTCAGTGTAAAACGCTTATTTGGTAAGTACCGCTGTTACTCAGAAGGTTTGGATAAAGTTGAAATAGAAGGTAGATAATGTTTTGAAATTTAATCCTCTCTGATAGAAATTAAAACAAAACAAAAAAAACCCACAGCTTTCCTGATCTACCTGAAACACTAAAATTATTAGTTCTAGGATAATTGAAATTTGAAACTTTAAGCCTCTCTTAGATTTATATTTAATAATTAAAAGATCTCAAGTTTCTGATGCTGTAGTATATGCTACTCAGGCAGAGCCTGGTTCCTACATGAAGCCCACCAAGAACTTTTCTCCATCAAGTCTGCCAAAAAATAGGGCCAAAATTAAAATTCCATTAGTTCAATAATTTATATTTGAAACATTTCAAAATTTTCACTTTGTTTTGGAGTAGTTTCTTTGCCTTGCTTAGAAAGAGAAAGTATTTGAGTAGCCTAGCATGTAAAAAATTGTCATAGATATGAGAGACTGTTACCTTTAGTAACACCTGAGGTCAGATGTGTTCTGTGCCATTAAAGTAAGAGGACAGGATCTGGAACTTAAGACAGTGACATCTGAAATAGGAAACCATCTAGTGTAACATAAGTATGTGCTTAATTTAAGTAAGACTGTATGATATCCATAAAGAAAGGAATTTGAAGATACTTTAACTTGAATAAGAATGCTTTCCAGAATCAAAATTTTATGGACTTAGATATGAACCATGAAAAGACACATTCTTCATGACAAAACCTTTGTAATTATTTTTGTAATACTAAATAATTTAAATAAATGTATTCAAACACTGTAGTAAGTATGGGCTTCACAAACTGTTTTCTGGGTTGCAACATTAAATTTATTATGCTGGGTAAAAAGATGGATGGTGGATGTTTAAGACTCTTAGTAAGCCAGGGGAACAGAAATGTCAAAAACATAATTATCTAGGACATAAGTATATGTATTTTCTTGGCATTTCAAAATTCTGCAAGATTTTTGTAGTAGGTTTATTATCTCTGCAGGTTGATCAATCTCAAAAATACATTTTTACTATGATCCTAATGAGTACATCTTTTTATTGTACGTTTGCTCTTTGGAATAAGGGAGATATGCAAAATGGATAGTAGAGAAGGCAAGCCTAGAAAATTTAAGCAGAGGATTCTCCCTGTTGCATATGGACTTTTCATGAAATGTCAGGTGGGCGTTAAAAATAGTAGAGCCAACTTTGAAGCTGATGGTGACAGGTGCATTTGGGATCTTCCTAATTTCTCTTACCTTGACATTGCCCCATTGCAATTCACACCCTCTATTCAGGCATGTGCAAAGCCCCCACAATGTGAATATAAGTGCTCATGATGAGCAGTGGAGCAGGAAGAGGAAAAGCCAGGGCTATGCGTCTGCATCAACACAGGGCTGGATTGGACTAAGAACCAATGAAGCTGCAGCTCAGATACCCAGCTCGGGAATCAGGTGTCACCTTAACATCAAGTTCATCTGAGCCCCCAGGACTATCCTGCAGTGTCCTTAGGAATTAGTCTTCTATGACAAAGAAGCCAGTGCCAACCTGAACTCTCTTCCTTTGCTACTTTCAGCAAGATATAATGTATTTATTTATGGTGGCAGTCAAATGTTCCCATTGTTCTTAAGTCAGAAAACCAGGCAAAACTGTGATTAAATTGACCATATAACCGAAGTCCTCACTTTCCCCACTATAATGAACAACTATGCCATTTGCCGTTGAAAATTTTAGTGATACCAATACATTATAGAGGAGCATATTTAATATATGAGGTGTATAAGTCCTGTATCATCAATTATATGCTTAGGTTTTTACTTTACTTTTTAAATTTCAAAAGCTATTGGAGTCAATGAAAATTAAACTACCAACTATGTCCAAATATTAATTAGGCCTGTTTTTATTATTCTTTTGTAGGTCTTGTAGAAATTTGCCTGATGCATCCCCTTGATGTAGTGAAAACAAGGTAAGATTGTGCTTGAACAGGTTTTGTTGACACTGGAAGATATTCAGATTGCAACCTGTCAAAAAATAAAGTCGTAGAACTTCTCCAAGTAAAGTAACTTGTGTCTTTAATGGCATATATATTTACTTACCTGTACCTTCAGCATTTGACAGATGGAATTTGAATAGCATGACACATTTCTGATTAGGGGTCATCTAAAGGTGTTAAATCTATTTATGACATGTATTTTTACTATTGTATAACATAAAGAGGGCTGTAGTTAAATACACTTACTATATGTATCATCTGCAGTAATGCCTTTACATATAATTGGGAAATACTATATTGCCTCGAAAATAATTTTCACGGATTTTTTATAAAAATAATAAAAGATGTTCCATATTCTCTCTGTAAGCTAAATAACTTCATAAATTTATCTTTTTTTAATATTTTGTTATGTCCTTCTTTTCTGAGTATTTGTTCTCATATGAGTATAAGTGATTAAATGACCTGGAAATTTTTGTCAAATCAGGTTTTTTTAATGCTGATTACTCAGATGGAAAAAGAATAGTTGTGTTTCTAGTTTGTGGAATATCTTTTTATTTTTTATGCTTTTTACTTTCTATACAAATACATAAATGAATATTGCCATATGTGAAAAGCAAACCAGAATGGGGAAACATAAAATAAGAAGGAGAAAACTATTCATGCCATGTGTGTTATGCAGGGCCAATAATTACCCTATACTGTTCCTGGAACTTTATCTAGGTCTCAGTCATGTAGGTAGAAAAGATTCATAAGGAGACGAATCAGCCCCAGACAAATGGTAAGGACAGCTGTGGTCTCTGGAATATGCTTGAGGTTGTCAATTATGACTTATCAGCTCCAGTTAGCCACAGCACGAGTTTTTTATTGATGTGTTTTTAGTTTCTGTTGAAATCACATTCTGTGGTTTGCCTAAGACCTTGAGATACCTTTTACTGCAAGTTGCACTTTCCAGAAGGAAGCCATCTATCTGTAGTCATTGCCCTACACCAGAAGACAGTCATTAAGGCTCGGTCTGCATTATCTGCTGCTGAGGTGCTGTAGTTCCTCCTTGGGTCTTGTAGTTTGCTCAGGAGATTCTTCCATATTCCTTTGTAATATGGAATATGTTTCAGAATCACAGAATATGCTGGGTTGGAAAGGGCTTGTGTTGATTCATATAGTGACAATGCACCTGGTAGTCTCACGGGTCCTCTCTGCCCCTCTTCGGATTCATAGAGCTAAAACAATTGGTCATAGTTATCTTCATATACCTAGCTCACAAGAATTTTTTAAAGTAGTCATATTTGGTGTTCTAATATATAAAAATAAAGTACCAAGTACCGCTGAGATTATGCTATTAGAACAAGACTTGTGGAAGAAGATTGAAATTAATGACTCAGAAGCAACAGGGTACAAGCAAAACAAATACAAGATCAAATTTAAAAGAAAAAAATCTGTCTTGCTCTGCTGTCATGTGGTCCTCAAAGGATATGCTTTAGTGACTTCATTTTGGCAGGTTGTGTTCTAAGTTACCTATAGCTCTTCCCATTTTCCACTTTGTACTGAACTAGGAGTCATGTTCTTTTATACTACATGTTCAGCTTTTGTGGTATAAGTGCAGCAGCAATGATTTGCTTCTCATGCCCTTGGTGCCTTTGAGGTTGTCATCCTACACATCCTCATGCTCCAATCTTGCTTGAAAAAACTTAATGTGTATCCTTAGAATCACTCATATTTTAGTATATGCCACATATCATATGTCAGAAAAAGCATTAATTGCACATCTGTACTGATAACTGGCAATCAACAGATGTATTTTCAGCTTTCTGAAAGAAATCACACAGGGGACTCTCAGAACACAAGAACAGGTTCCCCCATTTCTATTCTAGACTTTACTTTGTCACATTTTTAGTAATGAAAAGGCTTATCAGATCTGAAATCCATAAATGAAAAACATTAAAGAGTATATTAGGATGTTTGTGAAGCTCTATCAATACTAAAAAATATAATATAAATAATAAAAATTAAGAACCCTTTAAACATGAAATGCAAGTCCATAAAGTAGAATTTTTAGAATAAAGAAAGTAGGAAAAAGGGAAAGAACAGTAGATGTGCAGAGGAAATTCAATCATGGTTCAAGATAAAACTGAGGAGCTGAATCAAATAAAAAAATCCATTATACAGATTTCTTAATTTCTTCCACTGAGTTAGCTGTAACTCTTCGCAGAAGTGGGAAGACCCAAGTGACAATTTTTATATTTCATTGATGTAGATGTATTCAGAGATATCACATAGATTTTGCAGGAACTTTCTGCTGATCTCAGCAGATGTTAGTATTTGAAAATACTTACATTTTGAAAGTCAGTGACAAAAACAAGAATAGAAGATCCTTTGTTCTTATCCATCATTTCATCCTATGTTCCTAACATCATGCCTCTTCCTTTCATTTTGGAATGGTACAAATTTATTATAGGAAGTTAATTCTTCGATGACCTTGAAGAAGTTGAAATGAAGCACTGGTTTTAATTCTGAACTTTGGATATAGATGTTTTCTAATACATTTTCATTTACTTCATTAGTTTCTTGCAGTGCCACTACATACTGCAGTGTACTTATTCTTTTCCAACATGGTATTGATAAACTGTCATTTCCTAGTCACTTCCAAGCTGTTACAATTGTGGTGATTGGTTTAGGGTTTTCTTCCTTTTGGTTAAGTTAAAGGATGTATAAAAGCACCATTTGTTGCTTAATTTCTACGGTGCTTTGAGTTTCCTGCCTTTTTTCTGTAAAGTATTTCGTGAAAAGAGTCCCAGGGCCTTTTCAAACTAGTGGAATCTCATTTATATAAGGTACTCTTCTGAAGGAATTTGGGAAAAATATCAGAGGCTCACATCTAGTGAACTGGTGGCTTAGCATCTTTGCTTTGTTGATATTCTGTGTATGTGTATGTTTTTAATAACAAATTGGAGAAAATAAAGTTCCTGTCAAAGATTATTTTGAAACCCTGGAAAATGGTTTGGCTCTTTTTTGACACTTTGTAATATTTTTTCTGTGTTTAGAAATTTTCTATTATTCTACAGTAACAATGCTAGACTTGTTTATCTGCTCACATCAAGGGAGAAACAATATATTACTACATGCTTATAATCTTTAGACAATCCAAATGCATAATGAAGTGTTTTTCCTGAGTATACATTTGAAAATAATTTTATTTTTATATATTAGAACACCAAATATGACTACTTTAAAAAATTCTTGTGAGCTAGGTATATGAAGATAACTATGACCAATTGTTTTAGCTCTATGAATCCAAATTACTCTCTAAAATAAAGCTCTTTTTTACAATTGCAAGATATATTGATACACTTTCTGATGAGACAATATTAAAAAAGATGTGCTAAATTTTTGGTGTTTTCACAAAATAGAGTCTCTGATAGCTCTTTATCACTTGCCTTTATGATTATTTTAGCCACCTGTAGATGAAATAATGTACTGAATCTCTGTTCTTTTCCTAAATATAGAGTCTTGCAAGTTTTATTACTGTGCCTATGTATAAGAAGTGCAGGAGTAGCAAGAGGTTTTAGTACAGCTATAGTCAAGACATAAAAAGTCTACTTTTTAATTAGGAAACCTGGATGATCTTTCTTTGTTAGAAAGTGAGGGAGGGGAAAACTGTCTTAATCTGGAAAAATAGTTGATTTTGCTTATTTTGAACCCTTTATGGGTCTTAAGTGTAATGCAGGCTGCAACGTAATTTTCATCCAGACCTTCAAAGGATTACAAAATGATGTGCTAGATCATGGTACATAGGACAAGACATTGCCATATATATTGCTTTAAAAATAAAAATAGTAGAGTGCATTTCCAGCTGCATTTTATCTTTTGTATCATGGTAGCATATGGTTTGACTTAAGCAAATATATAAAATTCAGAGCTTAATAATATTTTATTGTTGGAAAATTAATATTTATGCAACAGCTCACACATGTAGTTGGTGAGAGGAAGGGAGAGAATTACATGCATTTGTCTGAATCCAAGACAATGCTAATGGTATATGAGAAATCGGTCAAGCAAGCCTGATGGATAACCGGAGAATGTTACTGTGGTCTGACTGTTCTAGGTTGTGTTCTGATGTAGTCCTATAGCCTTGAACAGCTTGGATTTTCAGGAAAAAACTATTCATTTTCTTCATTTCCCTACTATGTTGCTGGCACAAAAATGACATTTTCAGGAGCTCGATGACTTTGAACTATATGCCCTAACATGAAATTTTCCTTGCTATAACATTTTAGCACCTCAAAAATGCATGCAACCACGGTTGATATTGTAAAGTTAGAACTATGAATAGAAATGAAATTTTGGCTCAGGTTTATACATTGATTACCTCTGCATGCAGTTTCTCTTTTTCATTGATTACAACCAGTATTTATACAACTGAATTTTAGTGATTTCACTGTTCTTGAAAATGAATGTCGAAGTTGCCCGTGCAAGTAAGTATTCGTACAGATTGTGAAACTTATATTGAAGTAGAAGTAGTCATTTTGGATTGTGTGGTTAGGAAAAAGAAACTGTACTTTGTAATTTTTTTACAGTTGTCTACATGACAGAATTTAATAGAAAACACAAATGAAGAAATATATTATCAAATGCTTTCAAATAATAGAGAAAAAAACCCCAACATATCACCAAAAACTTCCAAATGCATTACACATCTGAAAAAAATTGTGTCTGAATTTCCTGTGAACAGGAAAAATGTTGTATGGATTAGATTAATAGTTTACTTTTCAGTTTTGGCAGTGATTTGACATCATTGTACATTTTGAGACATATATTTGAAAACAAGGTGGTTTCTTTGAAGTCACAGAAATACCAAATTGTGTTCCAGATCTGTGTCGACTTCAGTGGAGATAGATTAGTTCATACTACTTGAGTATTTAGAGTTTTTTTACTTCCAGGAAGTGTATTTAAAGAGTGATAGATGTTATCATATGCCAAATACCATCTAAAGGACTTGGAGAAAGTCTAATTTATTATTTTATCAGGAGAATCATTATCATAACTTTCATTCTAACAATTCAAACATACATTCAACAGACAGTGTTTTAATACTTCTCTGCTTAACTGAAATAATGACAGTTCCATGATTTTTTTTCTCTTTATTTAAACAGTCCTTCCAATTTTCTGATATAGTTGTGTCTTCACACCACAGTGTCACATTGGGATGAGTGTACAATTTCAAAATCAATGCATAAAAGAGACCCAGGAAGCATTGGTTCAAAAGCATTTACTTCAATTTATTGGGAGAATAAGTAAAAAGTATAGCTTGTTTTCATGATCAACCTATTCAACCTCCCTGGATTTTTCCTTAAAGCCATTTCTCACCTTTGGTAGAATCTGGGGAAGCTGCAGTCCATGTTGCTCTACCTTAACACCTCTTTACATATTTGTGGTGGTTTTACCACAAATTCAGTGATTTTGGAGCAGAGACTCTGAGAGAAGTCACAAACACACCCCAAAAATGAAGAAAACACACAAAAATCACAGTTTATTTTGCGCAAACACCAAAACCCAACAAATAAATTGCAAGACAGACAAACAAATTAAATTTTTCCAGGGCCCGCGTTTGAGGTGAGGACGCTCTGGAGATAGTGCTTGCCTCTCTCTCTCTCTGAGCCCGGCTGAGAGACTCCACGGTATTAGAAGGGAGCACGTGGTCTCGAGATCCCCTTAGCCTTGAACCTCTGCCTGGTTCCGACTGAGGAAAACAACTCATGAAGATTACAAAAACCGTGCACCCCCTTCCCTCCCTTTTAGCCCGAGGAGAGATTTAGTGC
>VYZS01078343.1:445-14166 GCA_013400695.1 Neodrepanis coruscans | reverse complement strand
GCCGCTCCCCCCGGCCGTGCCAAGCGGCGACTCCGGGCAGTGGGAGCGGTGTTCACATTGGCGAGTCCACACCACGCCAAGACTCCGCACCGGGCCGGAACCGCACTCCCCGCCGCAGCCCCCTGCCGGTGCGCGGCGTGCCCCCTGTCCGCGCCGCACCGCCGCCGGGGGTGGGGGGGGGAAGGGATCACCAACCGGTGCGGGCATTTTTACCTTCAGGTTTTCTAACCCCACGACAATATTTCACCTTTGGATCAAAATCTTCATGTGAACTGACTTTCCATCTCATGTGTGATCCAGAATATTAGCATTTAAAATATGAGGTGAATATTTCACCTTAGAAACTGTGGAGAAAGTTTTCATGTAGTCATGATAGGGATTTTAAAACTTGCTAATCTTTCTGCAAAATTTTAAACCAACATCATGAATCTAAGGCCCCAAATTTAGAAAATAATTTGGGATTAGGTCAAGATTTGGACTCTGCATCGCAAACCCATTTCTAGTTAGCAACTGTTCTGCTGATTTGTGTGCATGTTTATCCATTCTGTTCCTTTGTTCTAGTTCTGTCATTTTGGTCGTATTAAAAAAGTTCATTTTACTACATGTGTTTCCGATCTCATTCCATCTGTTGTTTTGCAAGAGCTACTTCCTTTATATCATTAATTCCTCTTTGATTTTTGGTCTTTTTTTGTTTGAATGAGCAGTAGTGGAGCCTGTTTCTGAAAAACATTGGTTAAAGGAAGAGTTCATTGTCCTTATATATGTTGCCATTTCCAAGTGACCATAGCTTACTCAGTTTGCATCAGGCCATGTTAAGTTCAAGTTACTTGATGCAAACAGCTCTACTTAGATTTGTAACTGTTTTAAGCAGAAAATAGTCTTCCTATCCTGGGAAAATTATCAGGATACCAAAATATTCTGTATTGAAGTGAACAGTTGAACTCTCAGAAGATTGTTAGGAAAACAATGAGTTTTGGCCAATGAAACTTCATGTAATTAATTTTGGATTTTGTAAGTTTTCACTTCCTTTTTTTTTTTTCTTTTCAATGACTTTTAAGTTATTTTGAACTAGAAAAACAGAATTGTAGAGAACAACATCCACTGTCATTTAAAAGAAGGGTATAAAAATATAATGAAACTGATAGGTTCTTGAAAAATGTTTCTTTCATTTTGAGGAAAAAAAAACCCAGAGGAAAATAATCCCTGTCAACTCAGTGTAATGTCCTTATTTCAACCAAATGTCAAGGCTTTTCTCTGGGATTAGTTTTACTTGATTTATCAGTGGCCTTTGGCACAATTGTTCAGAGGCCTTGTGTGCATATTGCAGCTTATACTCTGCTTTTGGCATTCAAATTTGAGCATTGAAATACTTTGAATATTTACATACAGATCCAAATTTTTTATAAAAAGGACTTTATAGTTTACAATTTTTTGGATGTGGATTTGGTCCAGTGTTTTGTCATTTGCCCTTTTTTTCTCTTCTATGTATCATCTGTTAGGAATTAATAAGGGTACATGGGCTAATAATTCCTGCTAGATATACTATTGCAATTTAAATCCTTCCCTGAATTGAAGAATAGTACTGATGTGCACTGTTAAATAGATGCTCCTATTTCCAGTGCTGGTCAAAGTGATTTCTGTTCCTATGTGTTTTCTTTTTTTTTTTTTAATTATAGGCATACCACTTGTATATTTTACAAAGAGTGTCAAGATCGTTTGGCATAAAAAGAACTGTGTAAATGCAGCCTCACCATCTCTTCATGTGGTATTGCGTTACTTGTGATCGAACAGCAGAACTACTTGGTGATAGCCTTAATTCAAATCAATGTAGATTTTTGGAAGATCTATAAGATACCTTTCTTTCTTGATTTTAAAATAATCCTATCTCTTGTTTGATAAAAACTGATTTTGTGCACCATCAAGTTAGGCTGCTACAGATCTCTTCCCTCAAGGTTTTCCTTGATTTTGTTAAGACATTCTGCCATCTACTTTTGAGTTCTTTTAATAAATAGCAGATGCTTTTTTAAACAACTAGAATACTCTAAAATCATAATTTCCATTTAACAGCATGGCATGATGATGCCATGCTTTGGGTTGCCTGTTATCTGTGACATTCCACTGGCTTTACCAAAACTTCCCTCAGTTATTTAATTCACTTGTGAGCTGTAACAACCTGGAATTTCTAGCGCCCACCAAATAAGCCATGTCCACCTTCAGCATGCTCTATTTACCTATTAAAGACTCCTTTATATATTTCTGAGAGTTTTAAGTAAATTAAATTAAATAAATGAGTACTCTAGATGCTTAATTAGCTACTTGCATGCTACAGGAGTGCACTAGAAGGAAGATAGGTGGCTGTATGTATAGGAAGCAAGTGATGAGACCATTATAGGATAATTGAGGAGAGAAGTAGTAGTAGAAGAGGGAATGAGCTTTTCAGAAAAGGAAGCAAGCAGACTGTCTGCCTGAGAGACTAAAAGAGAAAGAATGCCAGAGCAAGAACTAGGACTGGTAAGATGATTATGTGTTGGTTTTCTTTCATAATTTCTTCTCAGCCCAGTAGATACAGAAGGCATTTTGGGGTTTTGGGAGGATGCTGGATCAAACTGACTTGCAGTGGCCTTAGTTATCTTCAGGATGAAGTATGTAATTTTGTTTGAGATTTTTGTTTTGGTGCATCTTTCCTTATGTCCTTTTACATTCCTGAAACACAAATCTGTCTGGTAGTGGTCCTGCATATAATTCCTTGAGCATTTGATTTGAGGAATAAATGGTAATTATGCTAAAAGACATATTGAATGTTATCAATTCTGCTATTGACAATCCTTTCAACTATGGACATTTGCAAGATGTATTTGTTCATGTGTTCTCTTAACAATTTTGTGCTTGTTTTGCTTTTCTTCCAATTTGAACAATGAGCTAAAATAGTTAATTTCAGGTCCCTTTAATGTATATTTTGCTTTCATTCTAATGACATAGCACAATATTCTTTCTATGTTTGGATTTCCCATGCTTACGGAGTTCACATAAACATTACTGGTAACTACGTGGGCAGAACTTGTAATATGACAAGAGCCTGAGGATTTCTCTTCTATAATCTGCATGTACATATTTACATGTTTTAAAAAATAAATGTATACAGACATATTTGGCTGTGCTGGTACGGCATCTTTGGGTAGAGGAAGTGAACTTTCTTCGTGTTTAAGTTCTCTAGCACTGGAAAAACCTGCAGTTGATTAGTTGTGTCCACATGATCCAGTTGCAAGAGAGTGGTGTGGACTGCATTTTGTGATTTCATGGGCTGCACATTATGCACTCACAGTTTAATTCCAAGAAAGCTCTAAATTTTTTTTTCCATTTGTTGTTGTCTTAAATTTATGGAAATATTTCCTGTTAGAATATGAGACTACAAATGCTCTTCTAGACAGAACAGGAAAATGTGACAAAAGAGCACTAAGACTGTAATTAGGGTGAAGATTCGTACCATGGGTTACAGTTATGACAGAATAATTTTTTTTCCGTAACATTGTCTGATGGGGAAAGGAAGAAAAGCAACAACACAGAACTAAATACCTTCTAAAATATACTCATTGTTTTGTTAGTTTCTCTAGTTAGAAACTACCAAAGAAATTAGAAACAGTATAGCAGTACTTGGATTCTCTTTATAGTATCTCAAGACACCTACAGATAATCATGATATTTGCATGAGTCCAAAGCCATGACTAAATTTTCATGACAAGTATGAAATTCAATTTGAAACATTTTGGATATATGGGTCAGTTAATAGATCTGGAAAAATACAGCCATATTTGTTCAGAAAATACTCTGCAGTATTATAGTGTGTTATGATTTGTATTAAATGCAGTAAATGTGTGTAATTATTTTATTTGTTTAGATTCCCAGAGCCTCGGGGTGTGCCCTTGTATTGCTGTCATAAAAAAGAAATTACTATAACTTATAGTAATGTACCTTTTTTGAATTATGTAAATTGTCTCAGTGCCCCTTATAATCTCAACAGTGAGAAAGAAATAACATTAGGGGTCTTGGTGCTCAGAGTAATGTGAACTATCCTGTACATCATTTATGAATGTGATTTATGTATTTTGGACATGGGACAGCTATTCACCTATTCATCTGCTTTTTCATGGCAATGAGGAATGGTACCAGGACCAATAGCATTTTATCCAGGGCTCTACTGAAGGCAGTTCAGACCACTTCAGTAGAACCAGCACTTAAAATCACAGCCAGTTCCCAAATGAGGTGTTACAGCGTTCATCCATCATGTTCTGCCCATGTTGCACTAGCACTCAGAAATCCCTATCCTGGTGCCGAGTTGCACTGGCTTTCCCTCTCCCTCACCCCCTTCTTCTTCCTCTCCTCTGCCAGTTGCTTGGTCCCAGATCACAGCTTTTGTCCAGCCTGTTTTAGGATGTGCCAGATGACAAACCCCCTATAATTCCCTCGGAAGGCTCCTGCATAGCCTACTGCTTCTCACAGCCAGAAGTTATTTTCTAGTGTTCCAGTATTTCCATTATGTAGTTTTATCCCTAACAACTACCTACACACCCTTGGCTATATATTGTTCCCCTTTTGCTTTTTTACTTCCTTAAGATGTAGTAGATTCACGGCATGCCCCCACTTTCTTTTTTGAAAGCCTAAATTAGTGTGATAATCAAAGAAGCTCTTTAAAAACTCTTTTTCTCTGTATTATTCCTGTATTTAAGATATATTGAGTCAAAAAAACCCATGAGGGATAGAGTAGAATGAGAACAAGAGCGGAAAGGAAAAAGTGAAGGCCTAGGAGGTGAGAAAGTACGTGGGATTCTATTTACAAGAAAAATATATGCTGAAAATAAGTATTTAAGAAGGGAATTGGGGAGTGGAAATGAACAGATGTTAGCACAGTTACTTCGTCTAGAGACAAAGAAATGGGATAGTTTAAAAATGTATGTATTTTAAAGTCATATTTAAAATAAGGATTAAGCAGCTGGGAAAGGTTACTTAAGCTATGAGTTGGAGACATCTATGGTGTACATACAATTTTTTTAAACAATCTAACAAAGCAGCTGGATGAGTTATTAACAGATGTTAATGATTTGTCTGTGGTATAAAACATTAAGAACACATTCAGGGGTACACTGTGGTCATGCCTGATTTCTCCATGGACAAAAATTTTGCATTAGACCACTGTCATGCGTGATTTCTAACCATGGATGGAACATGCCTGAAGTAAAACAAGCAAGGAACTGCTAAAAGAGAAAAGAAGGAAGGTGGGAAGGAAGGAGGAAGGAAAGAGAGAGAGAGAAAGAAAGAANAGAAAAAAAAAAGAAAAGAAAGAAAGAAAGAAAGAAAGAAAGAAAGAAAGAAAGAAAGAAAGAAAGAAAGAAAGAAAGAAAGAAAGAAAGAAAGAAAGAAAGAAAGAAAGAAAGAGCCCCACATTTATTTTATTAGTATGTGGTTATCTAGTACAATGAGTGAGAGATAGTTGAAACCCACTGTTTAATATCTTCCTTTAAAATAAACAGAAAATAAATTTTCTACCTTTTTGCATTTCTTTTTTTCTTACTTCTACTTGAGCTAGTTTTCAAAGCTCTGGTTACAAGAGAATAAAGCTGTATGTGTTGGAAGCACAATGTAACTGTACCAATGCCAATAATTCTCTCAGAGAAGCTGACCATTAACGCTGTATTTAAGTATGTCCCTAAAATAACTGCGTTAGGCCAATAAATGCCAAGTAAATCTATAAATAAATAAAAAGGGAGATAATATCTTTTTGAACTATGCTTTTTTTGTAGATGCATCAGTGTGTATTCTAGGTCTAGAGGGGGTTTTGAGAAACAAGAGTCTTCATGTTGAGTGGGATGCAAGTAAAATACCATCTCCAAAATAATCTTGGCACAATAGAGCTGTCTTTTGAATTTATTTCTCAAGAGAGTAAAAAGAAACAACAAAAAGCTAAGGAAATATTTGCAAGCTTTTAGCTGCTGCGGTGTTGTAGTAAGCTGATGACTCCCTCGTGAGAAGACAGTGGGTTATATTGTGCTTTTACAACCCGAACTAAGCCAGGGGCAAAGCTTAACAGTACCAGCTGAAGAGCAACACACAGAAGGGATTGTGCCTGAAAGGTGTTATGACCTTCCCAGTTTTCCCATATCCCAGTAATGGATTGTTGATCCAAAGCAGTACTGTCATTCCTTGTATCTATTTCCCTAAATTTGGAGCAGGGCCGAAATAATACCTGTGTGTCCCAAGTGCAGTGGGTGCCATACACAATTCTGCAGTAGAGTAAGTGCTGGAAGTGCTGCAAGTGCCCATACATTTATATGTAGTTCAGAGAGAAGGGAGATATATTATTGACTGCTACATGTGATACTGTCCATCTAACATCTGACCAGATGTAGCAACTTAGATCAAGATGGTTTCCCCCCAGGAGGAACTCTGGATGCTTCTTTCTTTAGTACATTGGTGTGCTGAATCAATGCACCACAAGAATCAATAAACCATCAGAGACAGTAGAAGGGAGGAAGCAAGAGAACAGGACAATTGGGATTGGGAAAAGTGCTTGTAGACGGAAGCAGTTCTTTAGATTATTTTGCTTTCTCATGGTACTTTTTTCTGAGTGAGACAGCTACAGACTGGAAGGATCAAATTAAATTGTTCTAATATTACTGAACTGGAATACAAATTAGGAAAGGAAAATAAAAGAAAAAATAAACAAAACCTTTTTTGACTTATTTTGTATCTTATTAAAAAGTAAGAGAATGAAGGCATATTTAATTCCAAAATGTGGTTCCACAACATTTTAAGCTCAATTCTTTTTGAATTACTTTTGTTCCCGTGACATTTACACTGCCCTGCAGTGGCAGTTAATGGGACTGGCGCAGTGGAAAACTTATCAATTAATCATTTTCTGGCTGGGTTTCTTTTTTACCAGCGTGGTTTCCTGAGTTACTTCCTCATACAGTTATGTATCAGGCAATACAAGGACAAAGAAGGGGGCAACCCAGACAGATCATCAGTGGCAACCAACAAACTGTAATCTAAAGGTGTGTATGAAAGACATGTTTGTACACACTGTCATTAGAGTACTCTGTTAAATCTGGTGAAAGGGTGGTTTGACACTAAAAAATTTATTACTGCTCCTGGTTCCTTGCTACCCAATACTCTTTGAATCTTTGTGGTTTGGTCCGACCATTTTTCTTATGACAGATCTAGCAGTTGAAAAACTACAGGGAAAATTGTTGTAGCTTCATGATATCTCAGAAAAGTCTAGTGGCTGCATACTGTTAAATCAGCTCTCTTGTAATGCAAAATGTCAACCTTAGTAAAAGATGTATACATATTTATTTACAATGTCTCATAATTATATATGAACTTTTATTTCCATGATTGTAATTTTTTATATTTTTTCTGATTGAACATGCTTCATAGTGTTATATCTTCCCCTAGAAAGTGAAGTCCAGTTAGTATGGACAAGTATGGTCCTTTGTAGGTGGAAGTTGAGATCCCTCACAGGGGGAATAATGCAAGAATGTTATGCAAGTAAAATACTTTCTTAATTTAATGATTGAAAGGAGAATTTTTAAGTGGCTAGAAATACATCATTTTCCTTTTCATATACTTTTTTTTTCTTGCCAAATGGTTATATTATCTGAACAATTTGACATATCTAAGAAGGGAAGCATCTTCTAATTCTATTGTTATACAGCAAATGCATTGTAACAGTATATGGCATATGTCTCAGGAAATTTAGGAATGTACTGAAATTTAGTTTTCAGTTTCATGAGACAGGAAGTTCCAACTTTGTTGTTCATTGTTGCCAAAAGGACAAGATGCTTATCTCCCTCATGTCAACAATACAGGCTCATATAGGCTGTAGAGCTTGTACTGTCCCGTGAGCCTATAGAACATATCATCCTAGAAGAAGACCAATTTATACAGTTCCTGATGAATTTGTGAATTGAATCAGCTTGCTAGAAGTGTTCAATGGACATCAGAACTATCACAGAGAAAGCATCAGGACCATATAGTGAAAAAGGAATAGGAATAGGGGAAAAGAAATAGAGGGGGAACCTCTCTGTTCTGTTTCAGGTGAACTCAGCAGAAGTTCAACTGATCTTGGAAAAGCTTAAGTCAGAGGCATCAAGCCATGTGACTAATAGGAATTCTGCACCAATTAGAGCAGAGTTATGTTATGAGTGCTGGGGCTACAACAGTTCCACTTTTCTTGACTAATCTGACTGAAGTGGAACTATACATAGCAGCTTTGTAAAGCTTGACCTACAGACCTTCCTCCGATTTAATCACATTGCTTAAGAATAATGTAAACTTCAGTCTTGGGTGACAAATCATAAAACTGGTACAGCATAAAGCCAATTCACAGGTGCTCTTGGAAGACATAATTTATGCAGTTGCACTAATTTCAATTGGTGTGAAGAAATATCCTGAAGCCTTTGGTAAGATGTTATTTTGCTATCTGTAGACATATTCACTTCCAAACAGTTTTCTTGAAATACTGATATGCGAGTACTTCCATATTTGAAAAATAGACTAGGACTTTTAGCCAGAGCATAATAAAAATCATAATAAAAATCAGAATAAACAGAGGTTTGGTCAGCTAAAGTTTGATATTTCAGAAAGCAAAGATAAATATATTAGAAGAAAATGTCTTTTGAATATATACCAATCAGACTTTTTAGTAAACTTTTCAGATTTCAAAATGTTGAAGCTACTGCTTTGGAAGTTAGTGGGAAACTGCAGAAGTAATACAGATGAAAATGTCTTGGCTTTTCATGTACTACAGCTTACATATTGACATTACTTCCATAAAACTAAAGCTGTGAGCAAAAATACCTGTGAGACAGTTTATCTTGTTCCTTCTGCTACAAAGTACCAGGACCTGGGACAGCATGTCAGGACAGGTGGGTAAAAAATAATAGATCCTTGATTACAGATTTGTTAAATTAATTCCACAAAGTTCTGTAGCTCAGAATAATTGTTTAAATAAATCCAATATTGGTGCATAATTTGACACGACAACATGAGATTTTCAGGGTGATATATGTCAGTGACTTTACAGAGATGACACAGTCTGAAACATTTTTAAGGGACAGACAAATTTTACTTTTCCCTAAAGTACTGCCACAACACTGTGCAGCACCCTTCATACTCCATTGAACATTTAAATTAGACTGGAGTATTTTAGATGCTCTGCTCTGACCATCTGTGTGAGCTTGAGTTCCTGATATGGAATGTTTAAGCCAGCTAATGTTAGAAGTTCAGTTTTGATAAATTTGAACTTTTGTATTTGTTGGAAATTTCTTCTAAAGTAACAAGTGTTTTTAAATATGATTTTTTTTCTCACAGAAATTCTCTTTATCAAGCTGGAAATTTTGTTTAACCTTGTTTAGTAGTGAATGCACCTTCAGTGTATGGGTGATACCTATAAAAAGGATCTGTAAAAATTGTTTGAAAGTGTATTATCTTGTTCTGTTTCTCAGGTATGGTCCAAAACATGGCTTAGGTCCAACTCAGAAACTTCTGACATGAATTAGGCGCATATTTCTATGCTGGAGGGATCAAAATCAAAGAATGTTTCATTGCAAGTTGTATAGTGGGCACATAATCAAAGGCTAAGTTTTGAATAAGTCATTTCAGCATGGTTTTATTTCTTTTATCTGCAATATTCCTTCTGCAATACGGGTCTATAGATCTAAAATTGCCAGACTACCTGTAGAAGAAATATATTATGTGCTTAATAAGTACATAAATTGTGAGGGGAGGGTAATCTAATTACTCTTTTTTTTTTCCATATCTTTTGTCATTATGTGTTTTGGAGTATTAACATTTATATTTTCAAAAGTTTTCCCTTCTACACAAGTGTATTTTAGTACTTCTAATGTATGCTAAAAAAGTTAAGTACAAGCACTTAGGAGCAGACAACTTAATTGCACTTTCTGTTGTTATAAATATTTCTGTAATGGAAAAGAGCTGCACTGACATTTTAATATGCTGTCACCTTAAGATACTACATGAAGTGTGAACAGAGCACAGGCACTGTTAACAGGTGTCTCTAATTGTTAGTTTGTTTCTTAGAAATAGCCATAATGTAAACTTTGCTGAAACATGTAGATCCAAGATGTTTGGATCTTGCAGCATGCTAACCAGGCTTTCCTTCGGCTGCTGGAGAAAACAAATTGGAGTGTGTAATTGATTTTTTTTTTTTTTTTTTCCCAACTAAAGCTTTTATGTTTGCTTTGAGTTTGAACTCCTTCTTTCTCTTGGGTTTTGGTTTTTTGGGGTTTTTTTTTTTGGTTGGGTGGTTGTTTTTTGTTGTGCGGTTTTTGGGGGTTTTTTTGTTTGTTTGTTTTTTTCTCCCTTATGATTGCAACATGGGCTTTTGGTGGGGGTGAGGGGGGAAGAGTTCAATGTATTTGTTTATTTTAGTAAATAGGATGCCTCTATTGATTTCAGATTTTGCTAGTCTGTAACTGCAGAAATAATAGTGAAAAAGGATGTAAATCAGATTACTTAAATTTTAAGTGTATTTTTATTAAATTTCCCAAATGCATGTTACGTTCAAAGGGAGTTCAGGTTGTCATGTTCATATAACATTTGAAAAACCACTTAAAAGAATGAGATTCATCCAGGAAAATGTCTGCGTTGTTGAATGAAGTGTCCTTGCTTTGAAAAATGGTAAAAGAAGAGCATCAACATGCATATAGTCTTTTCAAATTTCCAGCGAGATTGCTACCAGTTCCAGAACTTGATACAAAAATGTTTTTAAACAAAGAAACAAAACCAAAATACAAACTTGATAACAAAAGTTAATACTGAATTTTCAAAAGCAGAAAATTCATTTTTGTTGCATGGGAAGTTAATTATGCATTCATCTTCTACAGAGTTTACCTGGCTAACAAGTTTTTATTATAAACAGTTATTCTTTTCCCATTTGGCAGAAAGATAAACTACATAAGTTCCTCAAAGTTTTGTACTTAAGATTTATCAGACATTTCAAGATCAAATGTTTCACTAATTTTGCAGATACATTTAGATCGATTGCAGAAAATTATGGAAGTCTATTTATTAGGTAAGCTGCAGTTAAAGTAAAGGAATTCTGATCAATTTGCTAAGAATTGCCTCCAGCTGTGCTGGTTTCCGTCATGTAGTTAAACAGAAGCTCACCATAGTTTGATCTATTTGTCCTCATTTTCATGGTCACTGAAGTAAAGTATGATGGACTCAGCAGCAGTCATATGTTCCTTGAGTATTCAGATGCTAATCCAGAGACTCAATTACAAACTTCAAAGCCATTGGAGAAATTTCTCTGAAATCAACGTAACGTGCATCAATTATATATTTAAATATCTATGAAGAAAACATGTAATAAATTCTTAATTTGGGGACAAAATTGGCAGAGAGAACTGTGATCTGGAATAGACAATAACTTCATCATCATAGAACATAGCTAAGAAGTGAGAGAACCTGTTCCATTTCCTCCTTCCTGAATCGAAAATCAGATTTGTACTTGACCTTCCCAAAACCTCCACAGGTGCCTTGACCTCTGAGTCTCTATGGCATAATCCTTTGTTCAAAGCTCAGAAACTGCTCTAGGCAAGACTAAAACTATGAGGTCTGAGTAAGACATTCATCCAGCATGTTCACGTGTGCACACAGTTCAGCTATAGACTGCGTTGTAGAAAAGCAAAAACTGAATGTGTCTCTCCCAGATTCTATTGTGAGTACGGTAGCCACTAATACACTGCCTCTTATTTCTCCAACAACTACAATTCACCTTAACCAAAATAATGAGATAGAGGCATATTTTTGCTCCATTTAGGAATTAAAAAATTTTTGCTGGATGTCATTGTAATTGAATTGTAGGGGAAAAAAAACCATCTGAATCAGTTTTACTCTCTCAGAAGATACCTTTGCTCCTTGGGGTGCTGAAGCTGGCCTGGTGACTGGAGACGTTAACTATAGCATTTTTTTCAGCATCACCTCTACTTCATTTAAACAGTAGAGACCTACTCTTCATGCTATTTCATATCCCTCTTCTTTTCTTGACAAGTGTTAAAAGAAGAACCTTCTTCCATACTTACTCTGTTCAAATCTCCACTGTGACATCCAAGGATCAAAAACTTTTGAATGAATCTATGAAGTATATGGTTACTGCACTAGAGTTTTTTTCACCTCTCGTGGTAGATTTTCAAGATAAAGTCTGACATACTTTCATAATGCTCAGGTCAGCAGGTCTATGTGACTTTAACTGGTGATATCTCATGGTCATCAGTGACAATCAATGTTTATCCAAACAACAGCATTTTACCTTTTCTTCGATCATGGTGAAAAACAGGGAATCCATCTACCTTACCAGACTACATGTTAGACTTGTATATACTGTTCAATTCTTGTGCTTTCTTCTGTGGTGGTTTGGAGTTATCTCCTGATTCATAAGAACAGACAAGTATCTATCAGTAGTGAAAGCTTTGTAAATATTGTATCTTCTCATCATCCATGCGTAGAACTGGGTATTATGCTTTCTGCTGCAAAGCATGTGCTTTTGGTAAATTGCTTTCTTTTTGTACTCAGAGCAAGTCTACATCATAATTTAAACAAAGAATATAAAATCAAAGTAATGATAAGTCAAAGTTATTGTATGAATTGACATTTTTGCAATATGTTAAACATTGCATTTTGGGAAAATTTGAAAATGGGTAATTAATTTTATTTCTTTCTCTTATAGTCTTTGTGAAAGTGCAGCTACATGTGCTATTGGTCACTTCTGACAATAGTTTTAGACAGGTTAGTGTTTTAATAAACACTCAATGATTATAAATTTCAACTGCTCAATATATTTCCTATGGTGTATTTTAAACAAAGGTCTGCTACTTCTGACTTCATCCCTTACATTGTTTCTAGACATATCTTTAGTATGTTTTCAGTTGTTGTTGCTAAGATTTTACTCTGTGATAAATAACTAGATAAATGTACTACAATATGATCATTCTTTTCTTCCTTTCCTAATATTTGTGAAACACTGCCAGTTAACTTTATGGAGGAAACACTGGAAGAGTTTAAACTTTCGACAACTGAAACCACTTGAAGAGCTAAGATCAGCTGTGCTGAAAAGGCATGGCACTTCTGGGTAAATACCCTTCTGGAATTAATTTATTTTTTTTTTTGTGATTAAAATAGAAATACCTGTTTTCTGAATCACTTTTTCTTGTACCGCTTGCTAAATGTAACAGAAACCAGAAAAGTAACCATCTTAAAATCATATCAAATTATCGTCAATACTCCCACAAGATTCCTGAGCTAATTTTAGGAGCTTTTCTTTTGAAAATCCAACCCTAGTGTTTTATCAGAATCATACAGTGGGTGATGTAGCCATAAATATTGTCAAATAAGACAGAGCAAGACTTTTTCTGCTTTTCCTACTGCCATGCTGGTGAGGAAAGTGAGGTTTCATGGGAGGCTGGGATGTGACACAGCCAGGACAGGTAACTCAAACTGACCAAAGGGATATTCCATACCATATGACATCATGCTCAGTATATAAAGCGGGGGAGAGAAGGAGGAAGTGTAGGGGGCTATATTTGGAGTGATGGTGTTTGTCTTACGAAGTAACTGTTATGTGTGATGGGGCCCTGTTCTCCTGGAGATGGCTGAACACCTGGCTGCTCATGGGGAGTAGTGAATTAATTCCTTGTTTTGCTTTG
>VYZS01078305.1:0-11616 GCA_013400695.1 Neodrepanis coruscans | reverse complement strand
AAACCATGCGGGCATGGGGGCGGGCGGCCCCGGAGCAGAAAGCAGTTGCCAGGGCCGCCAGTGCAAGGCAGTCGCCGTACCGTGGCTTGATCGTTTTTAACTTTCATTTTTTAGCCCCACGACAGCAACACAACTGATGCTGTGCTTTTCAACTAGGAAGACATGAACTCATGTCAGGGCATCTCAGGCACCTGCTGTTTCCATACTGCTGAACAGGAAAAGGAGTTTGGGGGCTACTATTTGAAAAGTTGGGAGAGGGTTAATGCATAAATATTAAGAATCACTAGTTCAATATTGAGGTAAAAGCAGCTAACTAGAAAAATTCAGAATATCAGGCAGTTGGATTTGGCCTTTCGACATTCCAGCTAAGGAAGAGGCCAGCCTATCTTTGGGAAAAGTGAGGGGACAGAGACAAAAAAGGCTAGGTGGTCCCTTTCAGTACTGTGTTGCTGTCTCCTTCCCCAAGTTCTCATTTGAATAGGAGTGCCTGCTGAAATTGCATAAATTTGCCTCCCATTTAATAGGGGGTTGCATTGTAATATAAATATTAGGAAATTCAAATTCTAGTCAGAATGTTGGATTATCATCTGGACTTAATTGGACCTAACCGCCAGATTTTATAGAGATAAAATTATGAAACGACAACAAAACATACACATACAATAATAAAGGAGCTAGAGGTATCCTATCAAATGGAAATAAAACAAAACAAAATTATCACATCCTTCTGACAGTATGATGTCCGACGCTGAAACAAGGTCCAACGCTGAGCTTTGTGTAACAAAAGAATTATAAATTAAACAATAAATTCCAGACAGACCATGTAAAATAAATGAAAAATTGTTTCATTTTCATAGAATGTCCTACACCACTAGATATATAAAATATTACTTATGAGACATCTTTCCACAAAAGCAAGAAGAAAGAAAAAAATTGCAAAAGAAGGCACTTGAAGCAACTGTAAACCATATTATTTTTCATCCTTTGGTAACCTGGAGCCAAACATTTGACACTCCTCAGTGAGGACAGAGTAATATTTCAGTCCATGAAATACCTTTCATTAACCCATTTTTCAGTTGTACCTGGTGTATCTAGATCTAAGAGTAGAAAGAATCTCTTGTTGAAAAGCAATGCATTTGTAACACCCCAGAGCGCCTGCACACATCCCCCAAGCAGCTTGCATTTTTTTGTAAAGCACTATTAGATAGGTTGAGAGAGCTGGGATTGTTCAGCCTGGGGAAGAGAAGGCTCCGGGGAGACCTCATTGTGTCCTTGCAGTACCTAAACCAGATATAATAAAAAAGAGGGGAGAGCAACATTTTATATAGGGCAGATACGTGATAGGACAAGGCAGAACCGTTTCAAACCAAAAGAGGAGCAATTTAGATTGGATGTTAGGAAGAAATTCTTTGCTCAAAGGGTAGTGAGACACTGAAACAGATTGCCCAGAGAAGTTGTGGATGACCCATGGCTGGAATTGTTTAAGACCAGGTTGGGTGGGGCCCTGAGAACCTGATCTCGTGGAAGGTGTCCCAGCCCATGGCATGGGGAATGGGGCTTTAAGGTGATCTTTAAGGTTCCTTACAAGCCAAACCATTCTGTGATTCTATGGTTGTGTCTGGGGTCAAATACTGGAGATTTTGTGCTCCTCTTTTCACCACTGCTCTCTTTGAAACCTACTCTGGCTGAACTGTTCCTTTTGCTTACCCCAGGACTGAGGATGTGCCAGTTGGACACTCCAGTATTTTCAAGAGTGACCAACCTGTGCAGCACCAGCAAGAAGCACACTGGAATTTTATAACAGTTATAATGGCTTCCCTGAATATCTCTTCTAGGCATCATTAACTTCTCTCATTTACTGTGTAAGTAATTCCATGAACTCTCAGCTGAAGTACTCAGCATCACCCAAACAGTAAATGAGAGGAGTTTCTAATACACAAAAGAGACAGGGATCAATTATAAGATTATACTAGCAGTGTGAGAACCTGGTGGAAGAGACTGTAAACTCCTTTCTAACCTGCTTTAATATTGGTTTAGCATTCAGAAGGAAAAAAATATTATTTAAGCAAACTTTAATATTATATTAAAGCTCTGTTTAAATAAAAAAAAATTTCCTTCTGATTGTTAAAGCTATATGAAAGATGTCTGAGAAACATTTCATTCTTTTGCATTGTCCTCTCACTTGCCAGTGTCACAGATGACTTTACTATCCAGGAAGATGGCAACTATTAGCACTCAGCTGAAAAACACAAACAGTAATGAAAATGTGTACTAGAATCGGACATGTGATAGTTTGAACTGCTTATTTTTCCATTAATTATTTGAATGTTGGTTTAGCAACCAATGGTTTTGAGACCATTTCTAACTTACTTTGAACCTTAAGTTGGATGAATTGACTGGCAGAATATCAAAGTTTCTTTTTCAAGAAGACAGAGGTTCATGCACAGAGGAACATGTAATCCTGATGATAATATATCCTCTTAGTTTCCATAAGAGAAATATTTCTCTTCAATGAACATAGAAAGTGTTTTCAATAAAAGAGCAAGACAGAAGACAGCAGCTTTAAATAATCCCTAGAAGCATGTTCTCATGCTTGCCTACCAGCAAGAGTAATAATAACACCTCCCATTAGCAGTGGTGCTAACAAACCATGCCAGGTACCTGACAGCTGAGTACTACATGTTTCAGGGGGTTCTACTTCTGCTGGCTGTGGCTCAGTCCCAGGGGCTGAATGCCCATTTGTGGCTGATGTGCAGGAAATTACCATCTACATTAGTTCATCTGAAATGAATACAGTGTGTTCTGAGGTTAGTCTACCAAGTAAAGCAAAGTGGCAAAAGGCAGACATTCTCTGCAGAAGCGTGCTAAAGAGCAACTCTATGGTAGACACACCCACAATAATTAATCAATTTCATTTTCTCCTCCAGCAAATGAATCTCAACATGTATCCACCACCTCATGTAGAAACATGGGGTTAATGACTGTCAGGCAGTAAACATCTGACCAACCCAGATGAGCTTCTTCTTTACCTCTATGGATGGTTCTGATCAGGCATACAGGCTATCATTGAGTGAAGGACTAGGGCCAGCTTATTATGTCCCAAATCCTTGTTTATCCACTCACAGCCTCATACATTTCATCTGAAGCATTTCTTTCACTTTGATATAGTCCTGCCTACACTATCTCAGCTTTAATAAGACAAAGTTGGGACTTGATTTTATTTCTGTTCACAGCATCAATTTGTTCAGCACTTAAACAGTTCAGTCCCAGTAGCTCTGCTCAGCATCCACACTGAAAACATCAACCAAGGACCAAGGATGACAAAAAAATTTAAACAAAAACTATGAGAAACTTCATGCCTTAGGAAAATTCAGAAATGGATCTGTCTAGTTTGTCAGACAAGATTTAACGTAAATACATTATTTAAAGTAACTCCATGGGAAACAATAAAAAGTACTGCAAAATACTTGACCCAGGAGAGGAACACAAACCAAGATCTGAAAGCACAGGCAAGGATATGTCTAAAATGCAATCAGATGGAGGCACTCTTGAGCTGGCTTTAAACTCATTAAGCTTGGGTATTGCCAGCATAGCCAGACTATGCAGGGTGCTCCGCCTGGAGTAACATCAACTCCCTCGAAAAATGGTGTAGTAACCCAGAATTTTTTGGATGGGCCATGTAATTCATACCCAGCACTGAGCTGTTAGAGCTACACCTGTTGTTTTCTTAAAGGTCATTAGATTGTTACTGTATAAGCTGCAGGCAGGGCACAGTAGATACTGTCCCATGCCTCGACTCTTAAGGAGGGCGAAGAGCGGGAGGATGCTGTTTGTGTTTGCATTCATGCCATGTAGCTCTAATGAGTCACTCTGAATGTCCAGCGAGAGATGCATTGCAATGTGTTGACTCAGAACCAGTTATAATGAGACTGTAAAGGGCTATAATCAGAGAATTTGCTAATGGGCCTGGGTTATTTTGTCCCTGATAGATCTTTTTGTAGGTCAAATGCTGATACTGTTGGCAAGTCAAGCATAGATCAGAATATTTTTTCTACAATGAATCGCTAGAACCAGGGTATTACCTCAGTTGACTGCAGTAGTCTGCTGCTTTTCCAGTGAATACTTGTTTTTTGATTTCTTTACGTGTAGAAGGGTGGACATAATAGATTTGAGGGGGGGGTAGGGTTGGGGGGAGGGGGAAATAAAGGAAAAAAAAACAGACCAAAACCAAACAAGGACCCCCCACCAAACCATATTTTTAATTATCTGGTTAGTGTTACCAGTAAAGGTGTTAATATGCTACAAGGGTTCAAGAAAAGGAGTGAAGTTCAAGACCAAATACAGTATATGATCCAAACAAAAGCAAAGTACTAAGTACCTCGTGTGGTTCATTTTTTGCACAAATTATTTCAGTATTACAGTTGCCATTACCACAGGTACTTCATCTGACACTCTCTGTCAGGCAGTGGGTCATATAATTCGTAAAACTTATCTCTAGCATCTCAGAAATTGTATTTGCTGGGAACATGCTCTATTTGGATCCCAAATGTGAGCCAGAGGTGAAGGCAGTGGGCCATTCAACAGCTCAACAAACAAAATGTCATCCAGCTTAATGCTGCAGAAGGATCCCATCTCGACACCATCTGCATTACTTCTCTACACTCTTCTTAATTTCATTCTTCTGCAGTATTGTCTCTGTCTAGTTTTAAAATCAGCTGTTCTCAGATAGCTTAGGAACATTTGTCAAACTGAACTCAAGTAAGAATTTATCTTCTTTTGCTTTAATTGATCATTTTTTTCAACTTGTGATAGCAACATTTTTTTTTATGAGCTCAGTAATGAAATAGAAATTTTACAGAAGCTCTTTCACTGCCTGGGTCTAGTCCCTGTCTTCCAGACTGAAAATTTCAAAAAAGAGATAACCTATAGAGAGTCTTTTAGAAAAGAAAAATGACGTTCCAAATCCTTGGGGAAACCTCCTCAAAATGTGCAATAACTTTTATGCGAGACCAGAATGACTACACAAATGTTGTGATATTTATCAAAGATAGGGGAGAAAATCTTGAAAAATTTTAGTACTCAGGCTAGATCATTATCGATAACCAGTTTCAGGCATTTAGCACTTAGATGAAATATAAGGATCATAACATGGAAAAGCTCCCTGCTGAGATACGCACACTACTCTGCAAGAGAAAAAGAACATTTTATTCTTCAATAGTTTGACAACAGGCTAATTGTTTAGCTGAGCAAAAAAGTATCTAGATACTGTAGTTCTTATAGGACAGGAAGGGTTTTTACTTCCTAGTCCCAGTCTAAGGTAATCCTAAAGGAACATTGTCCAGAAGTCTGTCCAAAGAAAGCTACTAGGAGATGATACAGAATACAGGGACATAGAGAGAGACAGAGATAAACTGTCTCAAAAAACTGGCACCTAAAAGTCATGATCTGAACAAAAATGAACTGTGGAACTTACATGTGTAATCAGGTATTCAAGCAGGACATCCATTATTCAAGGATTCACAAATATATCTGAAAAAAAAAATATTTTTTTGTTTACAAGTTAATTACAGAGACCTGTCTGCACAGCAATACATTTCTTTCTTAAGAAATTTAAATAATAGTTGATAAAGGGCTATGTGATCTGGGATAAAGTTAATGAAAATAATCTAAAAATCATATTGAGATGAAAAAAAAAAATGTTTAGTTACAAAACAAGACACAGAGAATGCTTCTACAGAATATGAAAAGGCACTTCAACATGTTATAGCATATGGCATGCCAGAACAAAACCCATCACACTCCATTTTATCATCTGAGTTGTGCCATCTCAGTTGTAATACAAATAGACAAAAAATTGCAGATTCCATCTTTTTAATAATAAGCATGTCATATATGTTAATCTCAGGTTGTTTCTGGATATGACCTTTCCACAGCAACTGAGATTGTTTAAAGGGAAACACTGCAAAATAGAGTCATGCTCCCGGGCTCCTGATGAAAAGACAGAGTTAAATACTAGATAAAAACCCAAGAAAGAGAAATTGATATGACAAAGTGCTGTTACCCTTGGAACAAGATGTAGCAATACATACAGGTCAAGTAGACACTAGATCTTGGCTACATTATTTGTGATTGCAACAATCATAAACAGGATAGGAGAAATGGTGAAATATATAGATCTGTCTTTCTGATGCAGCATAAAACTGACACCTTGCCCATTTCTTGACATTAAAGATTCTACTGCTAAGTCTGTGCTGTTGGGTTTTTTCAGAGAAAAAGGTCTATTTTTCAGGGAGCAGAATGGTAAATTTCATGAAGTAACACTGCATTTCATAAACAGATACTTTAAGAGACATTGTCAACAAAATAATACTTTATAAGGCACTAGAAATGATTCACTGCATGTCTGAAAAACAACTTTTATTCACTTTTAGCTTACTAAAATGTTACCTATTTCTGTGAAGTTGAGTGACTGCAAATGTGGGCCAGGAATCCTTTGCCTTACTTTTTCCCTTCTCATTCACATTTCTGACCGGGTTAGTCTCCTTTCAACAGTTTAGGTTTCTGCCATAAGAAACAGACCACAAAGGTCAACAGGGACAAGATGAAAAATAAAAAATAGAACACTCTCTCCTTAAAGAAATTTATGTTATTTTCTCTCAAAGACACCAAATCACTTCCAACCAAACCATCTTCTCCATTTTCACCCATTTTTTTAAACTTCTCTCGTACAAATTCCCAGTATGTCTGTATTTCCATACATATGTTTAGATAACGCATCAAAGGCAACTCAGTAAAGATAATAAAATTAAGCACATAGATGTATAATCAGAACAAGACTCTATTCATTTCCCCATTTTGATTTATCTGAAGTTGATAATTAACTGATTGGTAATATTATTCTCTCTCAAGAATTTTCCATACACGTCTAGGAAGTGATGATCTGGCAGAAAAGTGAATTTCACAGTTTTGACAGAATTTTTTTCTAACTAACCAACCCACAAGAGTAATGAAAGTGTAACAGTCTCTCAAATGGCTGTTGCCCAATCCCCAAGAGTTGGACAAACCCCAAGAGTTGGAATGACAGCTCTGATGCATACCAATTTCTGTATTCCAGATCTTAAATCTCAATGGACAAAATGATCTCTGCGTTATGTTTGAAATAGTTGTGTGGTGTGACTGGGGACTGTTCAACACTGAAGTGTAGCCAAAAGTATATCTGGAAGACACTGAAATTAATGCAATGTGCCTGTTGATCTGTGTGAAGACTATACCACAGAATTCAGTCAGTCCCTTGACCATATTTCTTTTTCATATATAGATGAGCTCTGGGACCTTTATGCTTCATTCTGAAAATGTCTTGTTTCTTCATAATTGATAATCACACTTTCTTCTAGATTTTATATTTCCCTGGTTATGGGCAGTAAAACAAACTTCATGGAACATAAGAAGCAAGACCTCTGACCAAAAACTGAAGAAATCTAGCTATGCATTCAGAGTATCCCAATACTGGACAAAAAGGTGGATGAAGGAAATGTCATCGAAGATGAGATTGCTCTGTCAGGCAAGAGCTGAGTGCCTCAGCGTGCTTTTTGGTACAATGTGAGTTGTGTCATATCTTCCTTGAACACCTTATCAGAACTGCAAGTGTGTAACTACAGATCTACAAACAGGTCTCCTCAAGCTGAATAGTTTGTGTTGTGACTAGTGTGGACTTCAGTTTGCATAAAATTTCTCATGTCCCTTTTAAATCTGTTGTTTATTAGCACTTGCTTCTGCTAGGTTCCCAAGGGAAAATCCGTAGTGAAAATGAGCATGTCTCCAGCAAACTGAAATGATAGTCCATGCTTTGCTTATTAGTTTGTATTAACCAGAGCATCTAGGTCTCTCAAAACTGAAAAATCTGTGTCTAACAAGCCTATGAAAAAGTTAGGCTGCTTCCAGTCTTCTGTACTTTCCCCTGACCTGAGTAGCTCATCCACAGGTCTTATCTTCTCTTTAAACCCAGACAGATTTCTGGGAAGAGGCAGAAAATGACTAATGAAAAAGCAAGACCTTATGTGAAGAGGAGTCAGAGTTGGTGGAAATATCAAGAGCAGGAACTGTGTCCTTTGCAACACATTTATTTCTTCATCTTATAATTGAATTTTAGTGTTCTTTTCCTGACATTAAATCACGGCAGGTATGCCAGCCCCTGGTGGTATTATATATGCCACTCCCCTCTGCTTGTTGCCCTAACAAGTCCACCCAGCATGGCCCCAGGTGCTGATGGATCATGGTGAGGGATATCCAGGGAAAGGATTGGTCATTTACTGATTCTTTAATCCAGGAAACTGGATGCAAAAACCTATTTCAAAAGGAAGTTATGATTGAAAAGTTCAGCATTCAGAACTTGGGAACTAACAGTTTTAGTGTGATTTATGCGGCCTTATCTCTCTTTGCTCCACCAGCTGTGATTGCACTATGATGCAGTCATGGAGGATAAAATCCTAATCTCTGTTGCTGCATGAATGGCTGAACTCATCCAGGGCAGATGCAAGTTCCTCTGAAAGTGACTTAGGGCTGTGTAGGGAAAGTCTGATATTGGTAAAACCCAAGCCATTTGCCAGAGAAATTAAGTTATACTGGAAATTCTTTGTTAGAGCAAGGAAAGGAATGGTCTTATAGAATAGATGACTGCTGCCTCAATTAATATAATCGAACTTCTGTTTTGCTACAGAACTTCCATACAATGCTAAGCACAACATTTAAATCCAATTTTTCATGTTATATTAAACACATTCAAAATTTTGTTTTGCAAAGCAATGAGTAAATAACGTGTTAACACTAAAATTATCAGCTCACATGTAAATCCAGATTTTGTATGTCTCTGATCTTCGGGGTCATAGTTACAAAATGGATTTTCCCCTTTATAGAAATATTCTGGGAGTTAATTAGTTAATGTTTGTGAGGTAGCAGGAGTGGGAATGAGAAGAACCATAAACAGACTTGTCAGAAAATTACCAAAACTTTTACTATTTTACCCAGAGTCAGAATCCTGCATGAGAAATATTGCTAAAAAACCTAACCTGGGCCACATAAATGCACAACCTTAATGAGCTGATCAGTGAGTGAATATCAGCTTCCTTTGTGCTGGGGTGACACGCACCCACAGCAAACATAATCAGTTTATAATGCAAAATTCAGTTTTGGTGTTTCCCAGCTTTCCATGTTTTTTTGTAACGTTCTCCTTTCATTTGTAATATACTACATCTTAAAAAATAGCCATTTCTCATTGTCTGATCGCTGCTTCGGTTTTGCTGATGTGAGGCCTCGGTGTTTTTTCAATTTTTTCTCAATAAAGTAAACATGATCAGAAATTTCTCTCAAATATTTAAAATCCTAGTATTCTAAAGGGCATTTCTGAATGATTTTTAGAATGCTATAAAATTCTGAAGTACTGAAGTAGTTAAAATCCATGTCAGAAAATTGAGAGTATTGCCTGAAGGGCTATGCTCTGCATCTCTGATAGCAGAAATGAATTCCAGACTGCTTCTCCACCTGTGTTAGTATTTTGTGTGGAAAAATAAACTGCTTGCAAAAATGTATAGGGAAGCAGGAAATCTGGAGTCTAAAATATGGCAACGTACACAGACCCTTGCTTTATAATTGTGCACACTGTAGACCATCTGTCTAGCAGTTAAATACACTTCCATTTAAATGAGTAAGTACATTTAATGGACAAAATATTAAGATCACTGAGGGGTGAAGTTTTTTTATTTGCAGTGTGCAAATGCCTGAGTGGAACCACTTGTACATTCTCAATACTGCACACCTTTAAAATAACTAAGAAAAATTACTACTTACCTGCTGCATACCAAAAACTGTCTTCCTTTTAAGCGAATCGTTACAAACTGGAATAGATTGAATTGAAAACCTGATGGTCTCATGGCCTCCATTCCAGAAGTATAAATCAGGCTGCAGCCCAGCTACTGCTGTTGTGAACTCTTTAAGTACACAGAAAGTGAAAAATACTGGGAGGAATGATTTAATGAGTTTACTTCAAGTATTTAGACTCATTTCAATCATCTTTTAAACAAGACAGGACTGGAGAGATCTTTCCTAGACACCTTAACTAATAAGTTTTCAGTGTTTAAACAACAATTACTGTTCAAAAATGAAAATTAGCCGATATGAGCAAGCCATATGGCTAATATAATTGATTTGTTCATATTTTTAAAAATTATGAAAACAAAGGCAGAGCAGCAGCATAATGTAATTTACAAATTTAACAAGAGGTGATATGTTCTATTTAGTTCGACAACAAATAAGGTCTTCCTGGTGTTTTAAATTAAGTATAATGAGGGAAGGACCACGTTGGTTCCTGCACAGACCTGACCCGGTAAATCAGATTTCAAAGGCTCCGGGCAACAAAGTCACTGGAGTGTTGATAAAGGGAGCTTAGGAGAGACCCAGCTTTGGAGGAGCAGGCTGGGCGCTCCTGAGTGCCGCGGCGGGGCCGGCCCGGGGCAGCCGCCGCCCTGGCCGGGCCCCGCGGGTACCCTCGGGTGGTATCTCGGCTCCTCGAAAGCAGGCTACTCCCGAGCGAGGCGAAGCTGTGGTCATGAAGCGGTATCCAAAAGGCTGAGGATCGGGTTTCTGAGCGCCTTTTCAATTACTCCTGAAACTTAGATTCGATCCGTAATTTTTAAGACTCGCTCACTGTCAAAGCAAACCGATATTTCCTCTTCTGGTTGACTCGCACTCAGCAAAACAGACGGAAGCCACAATAAATCTGCACTGGAAAATGTATTTGTTTGTGTTTCTCTACTCTGAAGTTTTTCAGAGCCTTTCTTAGTTGCCTTGTGAGTGCGTTTTGTCCTCTGCCTGATTACTGCTGCGTGGAGGTTTCTCGATACTGTCTGAGAACTGCAGTTTCGAGACTGGACTAGAAAAGGGATGGAAGTTTGGGAAAAGAAAGCTTTGTTTTTCCAACAAGTCCAGTAGGCTGCAAAAACTGTGTGTGGAGTAGGAGTCCTACCTGCTGGCTGGCGTGTGCATAGGGGGATCTCAACCCTGCTCAGAAACACACGACAAACACCTTAGAGATGTCTTTGCTCTACAGCAAATATCCCAAAACGATTTTACTCTTAGAACCTGTTTGCTTTCTTTCTCGTACAAGACTGCCCTGGTCCTGGTGACCACCTCATGCCGGAGGATAGTGCAACGGGAAGTTGAATGTAAAAGCCCCATTTACGTAGTCTGGAAAATATAGACGCGATTTAACTGATCACTCCTCTGAAATTCTCTCCGGTCGCTAAATAAGTGGAAGTCTCATTAAGGTGCTCTGAATCGAGTTTTAATAATGTGTTAATAATAGCTGGCCATTGGTTAGAAAAGAAAGGCTTTTGAACCAGCTGCAGCGTTTGGGGAAAATGCACTGTTTTGTCCATCCCGTCGTAGGAAGAGCGGGAAGGAGCCTGTCTCCGGCCGTGTGGCCGGAGTGCTCCCTCGGGACATGGGAGGGAGGCAGCTGTGACGCCTGGCACCTCACGGATGGGAGGGCAGAGACGGACAGAGACGGCCTGCTGTGTTACAACCTGGGAGGGTGGCAGAGGCAGATTGATTGATTGATTGATT
>VYZS01078276.1:10115-21602 GCA_013400695.1 Neodrepanis coruscans | reverse complement strand
GCAATACGTTTGGCCTCTGCGAACGCCTTAAGGAGTTTTGTGACAGAAAAGGAGGTGGAATTCATGAGGCAAGGTAGACATTGAAATTATTTCAGTTTTTCTTAATGTGTTCCTGGTAATTAACAGAATTAACACAAGGATCATTAAGGATTAGATTTGAGTAAATAATCCCAATGAAACCTTGTATGTTGTATGAAAGAGATCTGCATTTATTGATAGATTGTTTTCAGTTGTTTCCTAGCATCCTTTGTGTACATTTTAGATGACTTCTCCAACATTTATACATCTGTTCATGACCTCTTTTAGGTTTATTAGCCATCTTATATTGCTTCAACATAGAATCATGAAACATGAATGTGTATTCACTAACAGAGGCATTAGTGAGCTGTAGGGTACTGAAATTGTGGTTTGTTTCCTTTTCTAGTCACATCTTATTCATGTTTTAAAAAGTTTTCTTCTCAAACATAAACACTGGAGGTTTAGTTTTGAAGACTGAGTAATGAGCATAAACATACTGCATGCAACTAGCCAAACGGAAGGAGCTTCTTTCCTCTCTTGCATTATTTAGTGTTTACAAGTTATGTATGATAAAATTTATTTAGCTGACTGCAGTATTTGGTACTTCTCAGTGTTGAGATGCTACACTGTTTCAGCAAATCCAGAATTATGAACAGTGAGCTTTTGACTACTTTTTATGGACTAGTAGCAAGAATATCTGCTTGTGTTACAGCAGAACAGCTGTGATTCTTTTTTACTCTATTGTCATCCATGGAACCAAAGCTATCTTTGTGCTACTGTCTTTGCAACAAGTTTCCTTGACTATATCTTTCCAGTACTGACAAGTATGACTTGCCAGGAATACCCTGACTGTACAACTTAACAAGGAACACCTTTGTAAATAGACACTGTGATGATATTGGTAGCTGCACTGAGATCAGCATAATTCTGAACATGTTTTGGACATTGCCAGATACACCTTTGGAAACACCAAAGCAGTGGTCTCTGAAGTGAGATATGTGCACTCCACCTGATCAATTGGGACCCAGTAAGAAAATCTTAGAGATTGTAGGATATATGATTTACAAGTGAATAAATACACATATATTGGGAGTGCATGCTTAAAAATATTTTACTGATAGGACTGCGTGATCAAAAGAAGTTTGGAGACCACTGCTCTAAAGGATTAAACAATATGAATAGATATAAAACAATGTGGAATTTTTTTTAGTGGAATTTAAAGGAAATTGTGAAGAAAGTTCAGTTACTAAAGGAAAGCTAAAATGTTAGAGGATCTGATGACTTTCTTCAGTGTGTTTTTATCTTTCTAGAAGTTACAATTCATATTATTAGTGAAAGTTAAAGTTGTTGGCAGCCTTGAATCCACCACATGTAGTATACCTGTAATATAATATACCTGTAATAGTGGCAGTAAATAAATGTGTGCTTTTCTGTGTTTTGTAGCTGGATTGCTAACAGTTGACCCACGTGTGAAGGAACGAAAAAAGCCTGGTCAAGAGGGAGCCAGACGAAAATTCACTTGGAAAAAGCGATAAATCTGGTTATTTAAAGAACAACTGAGTGCTGCCAAAATTTCAAAACATACTGATTTAAAATTTAAAACCATTGTACATATTTAGTACAGTATATTTAGTAATAAAGACTTTTTTCCCCTGTTATAATCACTGTTTTCTCTGTTTAAAAAGCAACAAACAACTTTCTTTAAATTTATTTAAAATTTTAGAAAATCCTGTTGTGATTTGCCAGAATGCTAAGTCTGTAGCCTGAGTGCCGACTTTGCATCTTGGCTCCTCTGAAGTCAATAATGATTTATGGAACTGGATTGTAACTTCTAAAAATCACTGTATTTGTTTAATGACTTACCAGTCTAAATTCTGAAATTAGGCAGCTCCTAACCAGGTATTTGGACATCTTTGACATGCCTCCCTTTCTGCCTCAGAGGTATCTGAGGATAAACCTAAATTACACTGGAGTTGAGAAACTAGTGAGAATGGTACTGACAATTGAGGGGATGTTGAGAGAGGAGCAGTCACAGAGGATAACCTTTGCCAGTGGAATCAGTTGTCTCCAGGATGCTTCCCTAGGTTAAGTAGGGAATGATTCAGAGCAAATACCTAAATTTAGGTGGTCTGAATCACCCTCTGGAGGAGTAATTTTTTCTGTTCTTCCTCCAAATGCAGAAAGAGCTGGAGGGATTAGCTGAAGTTAATCTTTTAGAATACTCTTCTCCACGCCTTAAATCTCAAGGGGCCTGATCAAGGATGTGTGTTCTGAGTATGGCTAATGCACAAAGATAGCATTGGACTCTTTGCCAAATACAGTCATAACTTTTTTAAAATCAGAAGCAGGAGGTGATGACAGTGCTGCCCACCTCCTGTCTATAATTGTATCCTTCCAAAATAGATTAGTAGTTACAGCACTTACCCGAAAGCTTAAGGTTTTGATTTATTGTCAAGTTCCTTCCTGGGACAGAGGTCCAATACTTTCAAGAAGGAGCATATCATTCATCTGTCCTGTAGGAACTAGGCTACAGCAAAAAAGAGGTTAAAGTTCATCTCACCAGGAGAAAGCAGAAAAAAAAATTTAAACTCGGTAGTTTTAACAACAGGGCACCTTTAAACTTTCTTTTTCAGTACTTTGAATTCTTCCTTCCTAGCCAGATTTTTTTGAGTGCTGGAGTAGCTGTTCTGCTTCCTACTAGCTGTAGATCATACCAAAAACTTTACACCTCAGAGGTCACAAAAAGTGCCAGCAGGTCACCACAGGTGATAAGCTACTATGAGTGATCTGTATGGGTCATTATTTTCCCATTCAGCATTCAGGATGGTACAGCAAGTAAATAGACCTCAGGAGCTGAGTAAAACAGAAGGTCAGAAACTGGGTATGTATCCTTGACTGGTGTATTTGTGATTCCTTATTCCCTCGTGCCTCTGTGCTTCTTTTTAACTCTTGTTTCATGAGAATACTCTGTAAACTTTGACAAGATTTCTCATTCCTGAGGTAGTTCATTTCAACCAAAAAACATGGCTCTAAAATTACCCGAAAGGATGTTGTAGCAAGATGAGTGTCAGTCACTTTTCCAAAGTAGCAAGTGATAGGATGAGAAGAAGCAGCCTCAAGTTGTGCCGGGGGAGGTTTAGATTAAATATTAGGAAAAATTTCTTCACCGTAAGGGTTGTGACACTCTGGAACAGGCTGCCTCAGGAAATGGTGGAGTCTCCATCACTGGAAGTGTAAGACATGTAGATGTGGCACTTGGGGATGGGGTTTGGTGGTGGACTTGACAGTGCTGAGTTAATGGTTGGACTCAGACATCTTTTCCAACTCAGTAGATTCTGTGACTTGTTAAATTGAATATAATAGCTGAGGCAATTTACCTGTCCCTTTGAAAAACAAATGGGGGTTACATGAAACATTTTTTGCACTAAGGCAAATAAAGAATGGCTTAATTAGCGTTTCTCTTAATTTAAATCAGAATTGCCTATGTGTAGCAAAATAACTCTATTCTGTATCAGGAGAAGTTGTGACTTATAATAAAAACGTTCATCTATTCTAGGACAGGTACCTAAGGATTCTTTTGACATGCTCACATAATAAAACATACATAAGCACGTGAATTTGAAGATGCTAGCTGAAAAATATGCTGGAGGACAATAAAGAGTGGAATTTTTATCTTTTTATCTTCTCAAGTGAGGATTGATCAGTTTGGCTACACTAATTTTCTTGCCTAGTTATTAGGCAAAAAGCTGAGTGTAACAGCATATCAGCACTTAAAGTATGCAGAGTCTTTCATCATGTTTTAAAGGAATTATTAATATTTTACCTCTCAAAAAAAGAATGGACATGATCTTTGATGTTTGGACTCAGCAAAAAAATTGAGATAAAGTTTCAGAATCTATCACAACATTCTAGGGAATGTCCCAGAAATACTAGTGCAGCCATGTCAACTTGCTTGAGCTTCCAGCTAAATCTGAAACTGAGCTAAAAGAGAAAAACGTTTTTAAAAGGAAAAAAAAAAAACAACACAAAACTGGATTTTTTTAAATTTTCACTTGCATGAAGTTCTTCCCAGTCATCTGCAATACATGTCAACATTCAGGAGTTAGGAAATTAAATAGTTCTACTATGAAGGACTACTTCTGTAGTAGTATCAAAAGGTGAGAGTACCATTTTTTTCATCTGTTTTTACAGATTTTATTAGAACAACTGTATGGGAGAGCCAAATAAAGAAATTATTGAGTTATTTAAGTATCAGTTGTGACTGCAGCACAGTATTAGAATCAGTGATTCAGTTTGAATAATCTGTTTTAACTTCCCATTCTGCTCATTCCCTTGCATTCTCAAACTTATTGAGAGAAGCAGTCCTGAGCACCTACCTGCTTTCTGGGCCAGAGCCAGGCTTCTCAGGTCTCAATTGCGAACACTTAAGAGTGTGGACCAACTTACGTAAATTTCAGAATTTAGTGTGCTGAATGTAACAGGTGCTTATACCCTACCCATGAAAACACTTTCTGAATGTGGGTGAAAAGAAATAAGCCTTCAATGCTTTCTGGGTACTATATATTGTGATTCACCCAGGCTGTTCTTTTCTTCCCCTCCACATTGGTGTTTTTTATTTTAAGATACCAGAAAATGTCTTCGAGTAAATTTTTGTTCTTTTGTTCCCATTCCTTTGGTGTGGAAGGCGAAGCTCGCGCGTGTCCCTCGTGTGTCAGTTCGGCTGCGGTACCACGAGATGGCGCAGTTCGCAACCGAATGCACAGTGCCAGAGGTGGGATGTGGATGCTTGGAAAAGAGATTCAGAGCCTAAATTCATAAATACCTAAATTCTTCGTGTAAACAGTGATTTGATAACAACAGGTTCATCTGAAAATAAATGTATTTGGTTTCAAAAGGTTAGAATTGGATTGTCTTTCCAGTTTCTTTTGTCAGGAGGAAATCAACAAGTTTTAGCAAAAAAACAATGTCAGATAATACTAGTTTTCAGCAATCCAGTGTAAGTGTAATATTACAATGTTATGCTAAGAAATGCAAGCTGATGTGTGAAACTTGGAAATGGTATTGTAACATAGTGTCAGTCATCAAAAATCATCAAATGGTTTGAGTTGGAAGGGACCTTCAAAGATCATCTAGTTCCACCCCCTTTCCCCTTGCTATGGGCAGGGACAGCTTCCACTAGACTAAATTACTGGAAGCCCCACCCAGCTTGTCTTGGAACACTTCTCAGTATGGGGCAGCCACAGCTTTTTGGGGCAACTCGTTCCAGTCTTGCCACCCTCACTGAAAAGAATTTCTATTTTAGTCCAACCTAAACCCACCCTTAGCAATCTCATACTAAATATATGTGTAACATGATTAATATAATTATTTAGATAAAATGCTAGAAATCAATTTTGGGTATGGTGAGGGAGATTTGTTATTAAAACTGCATTTTATCTGTACAGTTTCATAAAACCTTTGTAAATATTGAAATTAATTTTCCCAGTATTGCATGATATTTCATATAAATAAAAAATTGTGGGCTGGAATTGTAAACAAATGTATTTTTTATGCTGTGCTAGGACCCAGTGGATATAGGTTGCAGCAGCTTACTAAATGTCCAGACAATCATGTAAACATAAATCACGGCCTGTGTACCAGCCCACAAAGCAGTATGGGAGCAGAACAAAACTTGCAAACAAATGGGCAAGAATGGTTTTAGACTTCATAGTGCTTAGCACCCACACTCAGCTGTTAGGTCAGAAATTACCTTCACTGTTGGCTTTCAGTATTCAATAACTGAGTGTTGAAGTCTTTCTGGTGGACAGCTCCAATCCACCTGCCATTTCTCCTCTAGTTACCAAGCATGTTAGCAGTAATGGGTATTCCTCTGCTCTGCTGGGAACTTGCTCATTTTGAACAAAAAAGCCTTGGGTGCTCCACAGGGGAGGTCTGTATTGCAACACTCTGAATCTTTAAGGCGTACAAGATGTGTTCTAACTATTTCTTCATAATTTCAATAAATATCATATTCAGATCTGACAATACTGACGTGATGAATAATGTACGCGGAGCATTATGTGCTTGCCACAAGTCCTGAGCAGACTAGTACATCACAGAACCAATTTCATACTGGCAGATAATTAGATAGTAGCACTAACACTTCTGAAAGTGCTGGTTTGTCTCTGAGATCCACAAAAGCAGATTCTCCTTGGTTCCAGGACTGGTCCCAATGCCTTCCAAGTTAAACTTTGCCAGAGTAACTGCTGTTTCTCATAAGACACGATAATGTTAAGATAAAAGTGATTGCACTAGAGGTACCAGGGCAGAAATTATTAAAAAAAAATCTAGCATGTCTTGGGACAGTCCTTATTTCCAGTCCCAGAGCAGCCCTGCAGGATTCAGTTTGGTGGTGCCTCTAAAACTTTGGCCATATACCTAATCTCTAGAGTGTTGGATCACCTATAGGCAGTGGCAGCTGTAATGCTTTTGAGGTGTTGAAGATATCAACAAGATTTTTTTGTTTGTTTAAAGTTGTTTCCCTATAACATAACAGGTTTTTGAGGAAAATATTTTACAAAGCAAGAGTGATTATACATCATCCATTGTCAACAACAAAATGATGATAATATTGTTACAGAATGCATAACAGAGAAGGGAGAGGACATTGATTTGTAAGGGACCTTGTGTCTCTGTCTTATAAACTGCTTTTCACACTTGGTCTGAGCACCACATGCCTATCTCTGCAAGTGTGAGGTTAGCCAGGAAAATCCCCACTGAGGACTCTTAGACAGGAACAGCAATGCCCAAGAAGACTGTGATGTGTGTGAGACAAAACATTGCTTCCTTCAACTTCCTTGCAATAGGAGAACAAGCACATGGTTACACGATATCCTCTCTGCTCAGCTCACGTACAAAATCATAGGGCAGCTGGGCTGTCAGGATCTTATACCTTTCTGCTGCAGGTCACCTTTCGCGTGCAGCCTGGGTTGGACGTTCCCATCTCACTAAACCCCCCCAGGCAACTGCTGTTGTGGTGCATTGCAGTGCTTGATGCTCGAGTGTTTGCAAAGAGAGGGAAGTAAGACTCAGACAGAGGGTGTTGTTGCCTTCTGGTGGGGATGGACCCCAGCACTGCTGAAGCAAGGGCTGCCTCTGCTCATATAGTAGACATGTAGGATGTGTTATTTAGCAGAAGTTCACCCATGGATTATGTCACCTGCAAGGTAGAAAGGGATTTGGTTTTCTCCTTGCTCAGCTGCAGTTAAATTCTTAGGAATTAGAAGTGTGTTCTTTAGTGAGATATTGATGTGAGTGCTGACATCTCTTGGTTGTTTTTAAGCCAAGGCCATGGAGGTCCCTCCTGCATTTTTCACCTAATGCAGCTCTCTGGTAGCTATTGCTTCTGCCAGGAGAGCTGATGAAACATACAGCATTAACAGTCAGCTTCCCCCAGAGAGTTTCTTTCCCTGTGAGCAAGTCACTTTGAGATCTATGCTAAATCCCCCCAACATTACTTCTGAACTCTGTATAATTTCAGAGGTTAAGGAAACAGGCAGATTATTTTCTTCTCTAAGTGCATGCTTCCAAGGCTGAAGGACTCATTTGTACTCAAGAAGAACCCATAATGATTTTATTTGACTAAAGCAAAATGAGAAAGGAAAACAATGTTTAGAAAATTTCATTAGAAAAACATTTGCTTCTTTGTTCCTGTAACAGCCAGATTTTTAGGTAATCTCTGCCTTAACTCATCAGGGATGGCTGATTGCACCAGGTATGCTGAGGAAGCTGATATTGACGGGCTGAGTGTGCAAAGCATACACATTACCATCTGGAAGACTCATGTGTCAGACCAGGAATGTGCAAAATGGCTGCCTCTTGAGATATCATAAGATATGGAACAAAAACTAGATAGGAGGCAGAACAACTCAGAGCAGCAGCAGCAGACACAAGGGCAACTGGACTTCCAAGAACACCAAGGCAAACCTGCTGTCTATTGAAGGCTGAGGAAGCCCTAAGAGAGGCTCAGGTGGTGAATTGCTGTTAAGTGTGGAAGCTGTGGCACCAGCTGATGCAGAGATGGTGTCTAGTGCTTTGGTCATTTGGGATGTCACCCTTTATTTATAGTGAGGGATGGTGTTCCAGATCTTCCCCACTGAAAAACCTGGCAGTTTTTCGGTAGGATGTAGGCAGTTGGGCTGCCCTAATGTTGGCAGGTCAGCATTTGAGAAGGGCTTCACTACGGAAAGGAGGAACTGTTGGCCAAAACTCTGTGCTTGGGCAGAGGATGTGCCCGTTCCATACAGCAATGCAGCCAATGTTATTTGCCAATAAACTGGCTGTGTTTCATCTTCCACTGTGAGATTGTTTATACCTTAAGAAACTTGTAATTTGGAAGTACAGTGCTTTATGTTAGCATAAAGTTTGTCAGATGTTTAACTTCAAAAGTCAAGTCTTCATCCACTGCCTGAATTTGGCAAAAATCTGATTGGCTTCTTTTGTGGAAAGCCAATTTAGGAATCAATTATATATTGTGATGGGTGTGAAAACAGCTCCTCTTTGGTCATTGTAGTAGATTGCAGCTTGTAGTCTGACATCACTTAACTGTGTAGCAAATTGTCTGAAAATGAAAACTCCTATTAGGACACTTAAAAAATTTCTGTTTCAAAATGACTACTTAACAACCATTAAAGCATTTCTATAGAAATGTCACTACCCTCGTTACATCTGTACCTTTGGTTAGTTTCTTTCCTCCTTTCCAATTTTCTCCCAGCATCTTGCAGCTTGCCCATTATTTGGATGTATAATTAGAAATCCATTATTATGTTTTATGGAGATGTGAAGAGTAGGAAGAAAGCTGCGTAACTACTTTTTGCATGCAGCATATGCAAATTATCCACCTTGTGTATTTTGGCTCTGAGTGTTCTGCAGATGTATTTTCATTTCCCTTGGATCTCTGTTTACCCATTTTTATTGCTTGTCATCAAGTATAGGAGCTGAAGAATCAAAGTAGCTGGGGAGGAGGGACCTTCCTATAGAAGCAGCTTCGCATGCCCCCATCACAGAGTGAAATCAACATTAATGTGCTTCACCTACACAGTTCTGTGCATGGCCATTATTTATAATAGATGGTCATGGAAATTGTAGGGGTAATCAACGTCTCATAAGAAAATGGTCACTGCCAAAGCTGAATAGTTGGGAAAGTGCTTTGAAGGATATAATTTAAAATGTACTATCCAGATGCTATGCGTATTGAAAAAAGGATAGAGGATGGGGCTTCAGCTGTACCTCGTAGCTCAGGATGAGAAAACACCTCTCTTTCCTCAGTGTGACTCTTCCAGATGGCATTTGTTCTGGTCTTGCCTAAGGGTAATATCTGGTTGCGTGCTACACTCAGGACCTGGTCCAAAGTCAATGGAAGCCTTGTAGACTTCATAGCCCTTTACATCATGCCCTTATGTTTTTAAGGATTTAAGATCCAATTTTTATCCTCCCGTCAATGTGTATGGCACAGGGCAGTTTATGGGTTGCACTCCTGCCATGCCTTCTTCAGATTTTCTGGTTCCCTTCCATTTTCCAAATGGGTTCAAGGTTTGTCCCTTCTCCTTCTCTGTCCCAAGAAATAGAAATGTCCTTTGCCAAGAAGCTCATCTATTCTCTTCAGGATCTGGTGAGGCTCTGGAGCTGCAACTACCCATTTCAATGCAGTGTTAAATGCTGGACGATGTGTGAGAGCTACTAGCTTTGACATGCCTTTTGAGTGTTACTTGTTGTATCATTGTTGTATCCCTGCTGATATTTCCCCAGGTGGGAGGATGCCTCTAAGTGGGAATAGGCCTAGGTGTAATGGCCTTAAAGCAAAGATCACTTTAACGTGGCATTGGATGTTGGGTCTGATATCAGTGCATAGAAGTGGCTCTTGGAGAGAGTATAAAAGCATATAATCTTTCTTTTTTTGGAGGTAGGAGGAGGCTGCCATTGTCTGATGAGGAGCTGGCTTCAGAGGAGAAAAGGAGCTTCTTCAATGGGAGTTTGGCAGAGCTGTGATGTGAGAATTATGATTACACATAGTGCTTATTTGCCTGCTTCAAGTTGGCCACCATACTCCCAAGGACTCAGTTTAACAGGCTTTTAGGACTTTTTGATTCTAGTACACCTACACAACTGTTAGCTGGTGCTCAAAACTGGTGTATGGCTTCTTGGAACTGTAGATGAAATAGAATTGTGTTTCTAGGATGCAGAAAGGAAAAAAGGTGGGGCCGGAGAGTGCATCAGACTTTTTGTTTCTGCTGCCACTAGCAGTGCTGGAGAGGTAGAAGAATGACTGCTGCTTGGGGGTGGCAGTGTATATCATTCCTCAAAATGGAATTGTATTCTTTCTATGTGACTTCACTTTGATGGCAGCAGCAGTGACCAAGCTGGCTCTACTGTGCATGAAAGAGGCAATAAACACTGTTACTGCCAGTTTGTTTCAGCAAGAAGTTTCCTCCCACGGGTGATGTGCTCACCATGCCTAGGCCTCAATTGTCCTGCTCACCAGGCAGGAAAGGGAAGCTTTGTCCCAACTGGAGGTCTGCCACAGTTATTCCCAGGCATGACTAAAGAGCAGCTTGTCTGCATTAATGCAAATGTATATATGATTTTCATTTTAGATTTGCTGTAACATTTTATCCTTACTTGCAGAAGAGTATGGGATTTTAAGACCTTGGGGTTGTTGCTTGCAGTGTCAGTGTAGTGATGGTTTGGCTAGGTCTGGGCCAGGAATTCTCCAGCTCAGTCCTGCTCCATTATTGTGTCTTGCAGGTCCAACAGCTGTGTAGGAAATTTTTTTAATCACTACTTTAACATGATATATCTCTGGATACACCCAGGGAGTAGAATTGTTGAGGAAGCAGGTGCCAGTTTTTCATAGTTACTTTTAAGAGCCAAATTGTGCCTTAGTGCTGATTTTTAGTTTTAAGGCAATATTGAGAATTTTAAAACACTTCTTTCTTTTTTATTATTTTTTATTTAATCCAGCTGGAGCTCATACTTCCTCTTTAACTTTTTCTTTTATTATTTAAAATCCTTAATTATCTGAGACAAAATTGGTAAGAAAATCTGCAGAATCTAGGGATTCCACAGAGCTCTCTCTGTAAACACTCAGGCTATTCACTGTTGCCAAATAGACATGTGCCAACTCTGAAACACCCACCCACTCTCTCCTTCTGCCGCAGCAAACTAATAAGCGCATTGATTACATTCATTTAAGGAAAAACACTGCTCTTTTAATCTTTACATCCCGCTTGCTTTAGATTTCTGATTACGAGAGATATCCTGTTTATCACACATCATGTGGTGAAAAAGCTACTTGACACACCTCAACGCATTAGATATTTTAAAAGAATATTTTATCGTGTACCAGCAAGTGGTAGTAGGAGATAATTATCATTTCCCGTGAGCTCTTTTACTATTTGCAAGATGAACGAGAGCTCTCTTAAATGTGATTTT
>VYZS01078214.1:0-12671 GCA_013400695.1 Neodrepanis coruscans | reverse complement strand
TTCCTTTTTCCCTTTCTTTTTGGCCACTAAAGGAGTTTAAGAATAAAATGCACCAGGAAAATATATTTCAAGCATTATGTCCTTCCTGAGCAAAAAGCACATCTCAATCTCAGAGTTTTGAAGTGCAATCACTGGTGTTGAGGGGCAGGTGGGGAGAGGGGAAAGAAGCACTTGCTCAACACCTCCAAAAATCTCACCCTGCACCAGCAGCAGAGTGAAAGGATGCTGAGTATTGATGCTGCTCTGGAAAAGCAGAGGTGTTGGTGTAAGACGTGTTGTTCAGCATTTTCTCTCCTGGAGGGCTGTTATTACAGTGGCAGTGATGTGCTCTCCCATGGCTCGTCACAGCTACACCGTAACCTGGCCCTTACTTTTCTCCAAGGGCTTCTACCTAACGCAGCAGAGCATGAAAAGCCAGTTCCACATATCTGGTGCAAGCAGAAAGAGCCACAGACTCTCATAACCACCTCCACTGAGGAGCCACTTCTGTTCTACTGAGGCAGCTTTTACTCCTGCACTTTCTCTCTGCACCAGCCATTGGCCAGATGGCAAAAGGGACAGTGACAGAAATGAGAAACAGTCCTTGGCTGGTCATGTAACAGCCCTGCAGAGAATCTTTTTGCCTAATACCCCAAATAATCTTACATCTCTGCTTCTCCTGCTCCTCATGCTTTAAACCCTACCTGTAAGAGAGCTGACAATGTGATGATGTTCCCCTTGGATTAACACACTGTGCAGAAAATTCCCTGCTTTTAACCTCTGTTTGTTTTGTGAGGTGTTAATGCAGGAGATTTTCCTAGCTAGGAACAGGGACACTTAGTTTAAAAGCAGGATTTCTGGAGATACACAGTGACTAAAGAGCATCAGGGGCAGCTCTTCCTGTGGTCTCTGGCTCTGTACACCTTGAGAGGCAGCTGAAACCTTAGATGGAGACCAAGAACTCACCTTTTGCATTGCTGAATCTTCCCAGTAATTATTAGCAGATAATGTTATGCTAAAGGAAGGGTAAAGCACCCAAAGGAGGGACACCAGGATGGTGAAGGGTCTCAAGGGGCCACTTGTGCAGAAGGAGAAGAGGAGGTTGAAGAGAGTCACTGGGGTCTGAAGCCAATATCTGATTTCACATTCCCAGCTCGTGCTCAAGGAATCCATCATGAAATGAGCAGGAACATGGAGCATCCTGCAGAAAATCCCTTTTTTTTCTCCACTCAGAGAGAGATGTGAACATTAACATGAAGGGCTGAGACCAATCTATTTCTTCATTGTTTTAGAAAAGTTCTCATGATTCATGTGCTTGAAAAAAAAATCACATCCCAGTTGGTCCCACTTGGGTGGCTGCCTCAGTAACATTCTCTAGTTGCAATTTGGGAACAATTTACAGGTGCCAGACCTTCTTTACAGTAAAATGTTGCCTAAACTGATTTGATTAAGGAAAAAGCATCTCTGGACAAAGCCTGTCATTTGTGGCATTTCTGCTCCAACCTATTGGAGGTTGCATCATCATATTGCACTTCATTTTCTTTTCTAAAACATCCCCAGGCTTTTATTTTTAGCATTCCTAACATTCCTGCTGTGAAGGGCAGCCCATCCTAAATCAAGACTCCCAAATGTGACAGGGTAGTTCATTAAAGATAAAAACAACTGGGCAGTGCTTGTTTTCTATTATACCCCGGGTGGGAATTAAAGCAAAACCTCAGCTTTACCTGCTGGCTTAGAATTTGTGTTAAGAGTTTAGCAGAGAAAATGCTCAGAGGAGACAAGGGTTGTTTTCAAGTCAATAAAGTTTAATCTTTTGGTGCAATAAGATCATTGTGGTGATAATGTTTATATTGTAGAAATAATCTGGCATTTCTGAAGCATAACAGCAACTGGCAGTTAGTTTTAGTAACCAAATGGAAGGAATGAAAGAGGGACTTAAGCAAACCCACAAACTCCAAATAGGTGCTGCGTGAGTCAGAACAGGCCTGAAGGAGGAGAGGTGTTTCTTTAGCACAGCAGTGAATCTCACCCCCTGAATGGGCCCTCTTTGGCTCTGACCCCCTCTTTTCCCTCCTTTGCAGAGTCCCAAATAATCCTTATCTAAATATTTTATTCTGAAACGATGTTGCCTCTTATCTCATTACACCATGGTTTTGTATTTGATCTTAATCTTCTTCTATTTAGCTTGTACAGCCTCTGGCCTTTTCACATTTAAGGATTTTCTGTCTGCAGAAATTTCCCATTAGGAGCAGGGGAAAGAAAGTATTTCTGTGGGTAAATAATCACAGGAGATAGAATATTATATTTAGGAGAAGGGGGAATAAAAGATAGGGACATTTTCACACGAATTCATTTTCCTAAAACTTAAAGACAAGTCATATAATTTATTTTTCTTATAATACTGTTTTCCACGGGATGAAGGCAGTGCAGTGAAATTACACCCATTTGCAATATTGCAGGGCCTCAGACTCCAGCCTGCTCCCTTCAGAGGGTGCCTCTAGCTCCCATAAACAGCTCTAGAGTTCTCTGGAGGAAACATTTACTTTATAATTTCACCACAAACTGGAGAGTCAACATCAGCTCTAGTGCTGCTAAATTATTCCCCCCTCACAAAAGCAGCTGTGGAAGAACATTATCATTACAGATCTCAAACACGCTTTTTGTTTTGCTGTTACAAATTCTCATTTAAGACTGCTGATGAATATTAATTCTCATTATCCCAAAATACCACAGAGTGTGCATTCAATCCTGTATTCCTCATAAAGACAATCAGGTCTTCATATTTATGGACTTCCAGGACCTGAAGGAGCTACAAGAAAGATGGAGAGAGAATATTTACAAGGGCTGGAATGACAGGACAAGAGGGAATGGCTTCAAAGTGAAAGAGAGTAGATTTAGATGGGATGTTGGGAAGGAATTGTTCCCTGGGAGGGTGGGGAGGCCCTGGCACAGGGTGCCCAGAGGAGCTGTGGCTGCCCCATCCCTGGGAGTGTCCACGGCCAGGTTGGATCAGACTGGGACAGTGGGAGGTGTCCCTGCCCTGCCCATGGCTGGAACTGGATGAGTTAGGAGGTCCCTTCCAAGCCAAACCATCCTGTGAGCAGGGACCTCAGCTCTGCTTTGGGAGCTCGTGCTGAAGCTCCAGCCACTGGTGAGCCCTTACTGCCATTACTTCTGCTGGCTTAGTGAAAAATGAGGTGTCCTAGTGCTTTAAACACAGTTTTATTTGAGTAGAGGTGGCAATTACTGTACAGAAACATCTGAAAAAGCTGTGCAAAATATTTACAGTGAGTGAGAAGTCCTCTAGCTTTTATTTCCAGGAACCTGGCCTCGGGTTTTACTTCTTAATTACACAGAGACCTTCTCCCACTCGGCCACCCTCACACCAGGCTGCCTGAAGCTTTCTAAACCCAGAGAGAACATGAAGACACCAGGGTCAGGCATAGCTGGGGGAGAGTAAAAAAGTCTGCTCTAATGAATTCTGCCTGGCTATTTCTTAATTTTTGTCTTGTATAACACCCAAACAAACCCACTCAGAGTGTTTGCTTCCAACCAGTGCAGGCTGTGGTGTTTAATTAGCTGAAAGCTCCACAGATTGAGCCCTGCTGAGTGTGCAGTGCTGCAGTTATGACCCAAGTTTTAAAGGAGACAAAGAACTCCAAGCCTAATGAGTGTTTCAGTGGGGATGTGGAGCCCACACGGAGGCAGGAGGAGTGTGCTGAACGTGCTCACTGCTTGATTATCACCCACTGCCTACAGTACAGCCAGTCAAAAGATTGTTAAACCCTGCTCTGGTCTCAGAGAACAAATCAGCCAAACAAACAACTCCACTGCTTGTTGTTGGCACATCCCAGGGACGTGACACAAAAGGTACAAACGATGTGCTGCTCCCCTTGCTAATTTTGGACGTGGTTCTGCAGACAAGGTTTTCCTCACCACAAATTTATTACAACACGGCAACAATAGAGAGGCAAAGCCAAATGAAACCTCCATATCTCCCCGGGGAAGCAAAATCCATTTCAAAACATTTTTTTAATTGATTTGCTCTTATGCAGACAACACTGCTATTCCCAAGCTGTGGTTGAGAAAGGCTGAGGTGAAGTCACCCTGTTCCCCAGTTCACTCTGCAAGCAGAGGGAGAGAATGGCAGCAGAGGTGGGAAGAATGACCACTGCTCTCAGAAAAGGCGGACAATGGGTTCTCTGAATTATTCAAAGACCCAGCTTAAATACAATAATTAGCACGGGATAGAAATGGAAATGTCTTTCCTAACAAATAGTGATTACCAGGGAGGCCTGGCTTTAGAGGGTAATGGGAGTTTGTAATGAATAGAGAACTCTGGAGTGGATGCACAGAGAGCAATTTAATCAGCCCAGGGTTGTAAGGGGTCATGGTCAGCTCCAGTCAGAGCAGTGGAATATAAACCACATGTATTAAAACACCAATAAAGGAAACAGCAAGGCCAAAATACAGCCTAGGAGTTAGTCACTGTGTTTCTCCAGACTGCAGGGTGCCTCCAAATCAAAGCTTATTCATTTTATTCACATAGGAAGTCCAAACAAAAAGAAATGCCTTGTCCACATGCTGGAAATGCAGGGAGGCCTGAAGTCCTCCAAAGGGGTGATAAGTTACCCAAAAATGCTCAGCCCTCCAGAGACATGGTGGGGAGGAAGAAGAACATACAGTGCACTCTCCTGACATAAAAAACAAACACAAAAACGTCATACCACACACACACACACAAAAAGAAAATGTTTATCACTTGGGAAAAATTAGAAATCTAGAAAAGGCAATCAGAAAAAAAGTGGTGGTGAGAGGAGGCCAAGATACAGGCACAACACAGAAAGGGAGGCTTAATCTTCCAAGGGAGGAGCAGAATAAGTAGAAAGCATGAAAAAACAGAGTTCCACAGAGGCAGAAGAGGGCAGTGCCCACAAATGTTTCAAAATCCCAACCATGTGAATTAGTCTCAGTGAGAGTTTTGGACTTATTCCTTCTGTCTCTTCATACTTGTTAACTGTCTCTCATCCTTGAGTACTTGCAGAAACATTAATCCTAACACCAGCCTTCTCAGGTACCTTTGCAACCTTCTTGTGCTCACTGTAAATAGGACAGCAGAGAGATGAGAAATGAGACCAGGCAGAAGGTCTTAAACCGTGTCTGAACAAGGTGTCAAGTGGTGTTTTGATCCATGTTAGGCAGCTCTGAGGGGTTTCTGCACCTCTTCTCCCAACACAAACAAGTCTCAGCAAGCTGTAATTTCTTCTCCTCCTTCCCAGCATAAACTGACATTTAGGCCAAAATTCCAATAAATAGCTGAGGAGGAGGGATCAGCCTTTAAACCATAAAGGCAGAGAGAGAACCTGACGAAGAGGTGTCCACGTGGCTGAGCACCAAAGAGGAGAGGGGGCTGTCGCTGCAAAGCTGGGGTGTGTGACATGTGGCTATTGCAGGCTGGAGCATATCCAAGGAAAAGGGAAATGAGGAGCCCTCCCTCTGCTGCAAAGGGACACTTTTGTGGTTCAAGGCCCACAGCAGGATTTTTGTGGGAGCTGCTGATGAGGAAGAGTGACTTCCCTATGCAGCTGAGCCGTGGGCAGCAGTGGAACTGCACCTCCATCCAAGTACTACTGCTCTGAATTCCCCCAAAGCACTTCCAGTACCTCAGCGCTTTCACCATGGGCTGATTTGATTTTCTTTCAGTGCCACCAGCTGCTTCACACAGAAACAGTTGGCTGTGAACTTCAAAGCTTAACACTGGTTCTCACTGCAGTTTCGTTGCAGGGTTCCTACAAGAGAAGGGAGAGAAGGAGAAGTAGCTTGCTAGGGAGACATTTCTCTTATACCTGTCCTGGAAAAGGTCCTTGTCAGATAAAATATATTCTTCTGCACATATAACTACAGGTATAACCCATCGGACCACAGGTCAGCTGCCCTGTTTCTAAGGCAGCCAAGTGATGGAGTGGTGTGAGGGTGCACACTACACCCTTCCCCAGAAGTGCAGTTTTCTGCCAAGAGCACTTCAGTATTATTAAATCATTGCTCCTACAGAAACTATCCCATACATCCAATTATCCCTGTTGTCCTTCTTGGTCTTGTTTCTGTGTCAGTGCATCCTCCCCAAAGCGAGAGGGCCAGATGTGACTATACATTTGGGATGCAGGCACAGCATGGGTTTGTGTGATGGCAACATCCTGCTCTGTGCTTTAATCCTTCTGCCTTTCCTAACAATGCCCAGTTTTCAGTGTGCCAGTGTGATCAATAACAAGCACTGTGATGTTTTCACAGAGCAAATTATTACAAACCTGAGAGCTCAATCTTGTGAGGTAGCAATCACCTCAGAGGCCATCATGTTACCTGTGAAATTTGGATTGTTTCTCCCAGGGACACCACTCCGTGTTTCCCTGCAACAGATTTCACTGACCACTTCATCATCCCATCATTCACTCTGATAATGCACTGAGTTCTCACAATCAGCCTTGCATTCACTGCTCTGAATAACTGTGTTCCATCAGCATTTCTGGATCATTTAGGAGAACATTGAACAGCACGAGCTCCCCACACACATCCCTGCACGACTCCACTCATGACCTTCCCCTACTGGGAGAGGTGCCCATTAATTTTTGCCTTCTGTGTCCTTTTAATGAATCTGTGCACAGCCTTTCCTCCTCACCCAGGGCTGCCCAGTGCTGCCCCAGCTGATGGGGAGGGATCCTGTAAAAACAGCCTTAGAAAGTTATCAATGGAAAGAATCAACCTTATCCTCTCACTTACAAAAGCGGGTAAGTTGAGATATTTTAGTCTTCTAAGGCCAAACAAACCTGCAAATAAAACAAACTTTTATGCAAAACATTTTCTTTGCAGCTATTTAAACATACACATATCACAACCTTCTTACTGCACTGAGAAGGGTTTGTTCATTTCTTAATTAACTGATACGACAACTATAACAATTTAACTGTTTCAGTCAGTTTAATGAAACTCTCGTAAAGTCTGGGTTAGTGCAGTTTAATCAGCTGCCCCTTTTTTTATCCAGCTTTTGGAAAATAGCAAGTAAAAGTAATACTTCATTTCTCTAAAGTGCATGAGAAGAGGATCAGATCTGGTGATTTGTGGTCCCAGCACTCTGAGGATTTTAAAGCCAAGAGTCTACAAATGCTGGGACCCAGCGTCTACCCATTACTTAAGGAGTGGAAAACAAGCTTTTCTGCTTCTTCCAATACCAACTGGCTGCCACGTTGGGACTGAACCAGGCACTGACCTGAACTAGCTGAAGAAAATAAAATGAAAGAAATAATCCCTCTTCTGTCAGAAAAGACCCCTGTCAGGATGTATTTGGCACCTCAGCAGGTCAGTGGCCAGCCCCAAGCTCAACAGTCTGCATTTGGTTTAAAAGCTTGGCACCAAAAATGTGCTGCTTTATGTTATCACTGACATCACGAAACAAATGTTTAAAATATTGCTTAAACTTTACCTTGCCATTAGTTTTTAGACTAGAATCAAAGAATGTGCTGAGTTGGAAGGGACCTACAAGGGTCACCAAGGAACCCTGATGAGTTCTGACCTCAGACTCCTCCAGCTGAGTGAACCCAGTGCCCTCAGCCTCTCCTCCTTTTGGGGCTTCTCCAGACCCTTTCCCACCCTTGTGCCCCCGCTTTGGACATTCTCCAACAGCTTTCTATCCTTAGGTTGTGGTGCTCAAAACTCTTCACAGTTGTTGCAGTGAGTAGCAGCAGATAAGTGAGTAAACTTGACAGAAAACAGAAATGCTTTTCAGTGTTTATTTCAGGCCAGAGAACACTTTAAAGAGCGTTCTTGCTTTAAGCAAGCGCTGGGTAAGACTCAGCTGAGTTAAACACACTGTCCCTTCCAGTCCTCCAGCGCCATCTCTGAACATTTTGTCTGTCCTGCACCCAGGGTTGTGTATCAGGAGAAGGAAGGAGCTGGAAGTTTGTTTTCCTGTGTTCTTAAGCTCCTCTCTCTCAAGCCCGATGCCCATATGGCCTGGTAATAATGCAGCACCATAATTTAAGACAGCTTGCCTTTAAATCCTAAAGTAAGGATATGCCAGGATAATGCTCAGTTAATATGAAGTGCACAGTCCAAAGGGAACAGAGAAGCAAATCAAACCAGACCAAAAGTGGAAAGGGTGAAGGAAAAGTACAAGGTATCCTAAACACTTCAGACCTTTGATTATTATTACCCTTCATCATGTCAGCTTAAAAGAAAATAGATTGGATCTTAACACCCCATGGCAGTTCCAGTGACTTCCAGCAAGGTGCAAAGTTCTAATTGGAAAAATAAAGGGTTTTTCTTTTAAAAGGTTTGTAATTTTGGCCTAATAGATTCTGGGAAGGTGATTTTCAGGGCAGCTGCTGAAACCTCAACACCACGGGGTTTAGCACACCAGGGCTCTCCAAAGGCCTTCAGTTCTTCAAAAGAGAAGGAAAAAGTTCTACTGAATGTGAAATTTAATTCCCTTCAGGTGTTTCCAGGGATTATCAAGAGGAACATTTGATTTCTGCCCACAGCACCCCAGGTAACATAAATGCTTAAGTATCCAAAGGAGACACAAATAATTATGCAACTTTATGTTATCTAAGCAGTAATAATGAAAAAGCTCTATTTCTGTTGCCATTATACAAAAACAAAACCTATTACTCACATAACATTTAAGTCTCTTTCAATATGGCACTGCTGCTCTGCTGTCTCAGAGCATTAATAAAATGTAACTGCACTGCAGATGCTGCTGGGAAAGCAGATTTCCAGAGACTTCCTAAAATACCTGAACCTTTCTGCTGAAGGTATCTGAAATATTATTGCAACAATGAAACTAATGGCTTTCCAAAAAAGCTCTTCCCAAACAGCACATGTGGCCTAAAAAATAGAAGGTTTGGAAATGCAGCATCAGTTTCAGTTCCTGTTCTGGAGAAATAAGGTCTTCCTTCCCCCTCAAATAACATCTGCAAGAAACTTTGCCATTTTTATTCACTTTTTGGGGGAATTAAACTCCAGGAGGGACGGAGAGAACACAGTGGCAATCCTTCCAATAGGGCATTTGCTCTGCAGGCCTTTGTGAGCAAACAGTAAGGGAACCTACTTCTGAAAAAAACACTTTTTAAACTTATGTACATCTCCACACCCCCCATGCATCCGTCTGCTAAGGATACACCCAAAATCAATGGCAGTAACTACACAGCACTAATTAATGTGGGGCCTGATGACTCCCAGAAACAGCCCAGCCCTTCACTGCAGAGCTCCTGAGGAACTGTTGGTATTGATTACACAGCAACCTATGGAGAACCTACATTAGCTATCCACAGAGAGGCTTACATTTAGGCTAAGGATTAATTTAAGAGTTTTTGTGATGCAGGCAAATCTACTTTAGCTTTGCAAGACTATACCCTTCCCAGGTTTGAAAGAACTTACTGGAAAAATCCGCTTTTCCCCATGCTTAGAGCATGCACAAGAACATTATGCAGCATAATTCTCCATGATCTACTCAACACTGTTATGCCCCAGTTGCAAGAGATTTGAGATTTTAACTTGACAGCCCTGTCATTGTCAATGGATATATTTATTTCTGATTTCAACTCGCCTAAAAATGACTCCAAGTTTATGTTTATCTTGCAAACTTGATTCTAAAAAGAAATAGCAGCACAGCATTAAAACAGATGACTGGGGAAGGGAAGTTCCCTATGACTCTCACAAAGGATTTGCATCCTCAGAATTTCCTGTTAACTCCAAATCAGAATGGTCAAAGATTTAAACTTGCTGAAGTGGAAGGACTTTGGGACATGATGGTTTGATACAGACACTTGTTTTTGTAAGTACTGTCTGCAGAGAACAACAAGGAGGTACTTTAAAAGAGCCTACTAGTGGCTACACAGTTCACATATGAGAGACTGTGTTCCACAAACATGTCCTGTGTTATATACCCCCACTAGGTGGCATTTTTTACTTAATATATTTATTTTAATTCTAATATGTAATGACATTTGACTTCATATTTTTTTAGCTCTCCTATTTGTTTCCTTTGTTTCCATTTGTATTTATTTTAACTTATATCCTAGACATGACACTTCAGCCCCATTCTACACAACGTGGGGGTCCCCCAAGGCTCATCCCCTTGAGCCACAAGCCCTCCCCCCAAATGCCAAAGGGTGAAGGCACTGGGTTGGGGAACAGCTCCTTCAGCTCCCTCCACCCCAGTTCCACACCCACACTCACCCAACCCCAGAGAATGCCAGACACAATTTATTTCATTTCTTAAGTCTTGATTTTATTTCATTGCTCCCCATCTTCCAAAGACAAGACAAACAGCCAAACAAAAAAGGACCCACAAACACAGAAGTGACATCTTCCTTGCCACACTCAGTGCTGACACATCTTCTCAACTCTGCTGCTCTGCCTTCCTTGGCTTCTGCTGGACATCCTGTGCACCTGCCTTGGAACAAAAAGGAGCCATCAGGTCACCCAGAATCTCAGTGACAGTTCTCACACTTAGGAAATCAAGAGTTCTGCTACAGTCCACATTAAGACACAAAACAGCCACTGTGTCACCAGTGTAAGTGAACNCAGACCAGAACTGCTCTGCCCTGCACTGCCCAGTGTTGTGGTCCAGAGAAAGCCATCATCCCCATTCTGTGCACCAAGGGGCCTGTTATTGCCCATACTTTTCCCCTTACACTAAGTTCTTAAACCCATCTCAGCAAGACCCAACCCACTCCCCTGCTCTCATCCCATCTCTGGGTCATAGCTTCACTTATCTTTGAAGAACTGGAAATAGCAATCTTTCTTCAGTGCAAAGGATGGTCACCTCAGCTTCCTCAGAAGTTGCTGCAGTCATCAGGTTATGCTCTTGAACAGCTACAAGAGAGAAAACCACAATCAATGACTGACTTTAGCAGCACCTTGGCCAAAACCCAGCAATTCCACTACTCACCCTCTCCTAAGTGCACCCAGGTCCTCAAGTCACTGGCTCCAGCCAGAGGCTGTGACTCAACCCCAACACTCCTACCTGTCCAAAGGCTTCCAGAGCAACACCTGCAAAGGCAACAGGCAAACTTCAGTGCTGATCCCTGCAATGATTTGGGATTACTCACAAGGGCAGCTGAAGGCCACCAAACCTTGTCAATTGGCTCCTTAGCAAGTGGCTTCGGTTCTGAGGACATGGACAGACACTGCAAAAAATGCAAGCATGGTATTCCCAGGGCAGTTCCTGTTGGATGCTCCTCAACCATTACCTCTTACTGGCTGGGTGTCCCTTGCCTCTGAGCTGGCAGTCAGACCCTTAAAAAGACAAACAGCAAGGTGTGGTTGTAGTTTCACGCTCACCCAACTCAGCAATTTTCAAGCACTTCTGCAATGTAACCTTCCTTTTTTGGGGAGCATCATGCCTGAACCCCCTCATCCCCCCTCCCCATCTCACCTGTCCAAGGACAGGGCCCCATCTCCTGCTCAGTCTCCTCCTCTACCACATACCCCCTTCCTTTCCTGTGCTCCAGACACTGCCAGAGAACATCTTGAGCCTTCTCCACAACACTCCTGTGGGAAGATCATCCTGTGAGGCTGCCCAGGCATCAGGATCTACACACACAGACCCACCACAACAGCTCCTTCCCCCCAACTCCAGGCCCCCCTCAACTGGAAATGCCTTCAAGTGGGAAGGGTCCTGCTGTGGCACATAACACCACACCCTCTGGACATGTCCCTGCCCCCTGACCCACCCCATAACCTTGGTACCTTGTTCCTGCCATGCCTGCCCTCATCAAAAGGTACCTACAGCACCTACACCTTGGTCCACAGGGACAGGCTCTGCCAAGTAGCCTAGGGAGCAGGCACTGAACACAGGGAAAACTTGAAGGCTCTTGGAAATACCTAAATGCCCAACAGAAGAAAAAAGAAAATCAATTAACTTTCAAAACACAGGTTTTATAATTTCTACAGAGTTCTCAGCCAAAGTTTCTCAGTACAGAATGGAAGAGAGAAAAAGCAAAAAAAAACCTGAAAACACCCAGTGACATAAGCCCATATAGTGCATCACTCCCCCATTGAATTCTCTGTCTGAGGCTCATATACTGTGACATCTTACAGGACAGACCTTCCTCAAACCAGGCTCAGCTTTTTAAGCTTACTCAAGTTATTACACACCACCTGTAGATTCACCAACAAGACAACATTGCTGAGAGACCCCTCATTCAGCCCAGAAAGCAGAATGATCACCTTATATCTCCCCTCCTGTGCCAATAAGCCCACACCACCATAACTCGCCATGTTCACAAGAATGAAGAAGCCAGATGATAAAGTACTCACAAGTGACATCTTTCCTGCTATGCTCAGTGCTGACCCACCTCACTCTGCTGCTCTGCCTTCCTCAGACTATGCTGAAGACCTTGTGCACCTGCCTCTGCACAAAAGAGGAAGCCATGTGGTCACACAGAAGGCTCTGTGGTAGCTTAACCTTCTCAGAGTTCTTATTTCCATTTACACAACCCAAAGTTTCACTACAGCCTGCATTAAGACGCCTAAAACAAACACAATAATCCAGGTGCCTCCCACCCTGCTCCCCTCACCTGCACAAAACCCTGCTGTCACAATAAGCAGATTGTCCATAGCTGCTCCCACCCGGAGACCTGCACAGCCACTGTGTCAGCAGTGTAAGTGAAACAACATTTTAACAGCAGACTCCC